>JAUJYU010000633.1:0-11942 GCA_033995675.1 Nothrus silvestris
TTTGATAAATTGTGTTTCACTACATTATCTCATTTCCATTTTTCTATTTTTTGGTTATAACCCATTATAGAATTTTAAATTAATGAACACTTCGAGTTAGATTGCATTAAATGAATTTTAAGCGATTATTCAAACTATTTATTAAAAATATATAATGAATGCTAACAATGACAACTTTTGTGAGATCAACAAAAATTAAATTAAAGCACAGATTAGAATAGTATAATCTATGAAAAAATAGGTGAAATGTGAAATGACTTTCTCTTTGATCCATTACCATCGTTTCGCCCTAAATACAAACGTGTGCTATAAAGAGACACTCGTTTTTCATTCCTATTATATTCTCTTTCTCTAACTCTATGTGTGTGTTATATATGCGATAATTTGTGGTCGAGCTCTGCCTTTAATGATTGGACACATAACTTATTATGTATGAGCGCCTCATCAGTTATCATCAATCATTTTATCTCTTGCATTGTTCTCTTCAACGCTACATTAACTTATCGGTAGTGCTCGACCAGAACCTATTGTATATCATTGTATAGCATTGTATAGCATGTTGTGATCGGATGTTTCTGTTACCTCTCGCCCAAAGTATATTTCATTTTACTTCTAATTTAATTCTTTTGAATACTCTATCGTTTAAATCAATGATAAAATTAGAGCAATTTATCTCTGAATGAGGGCCGCTCTGCTCTCCTCTCCAATGACATGGCCTTAAACTGCATAACTTTTTTTATCTTTTGTTCGTTTGGAATTAATGTAAATAAATGAATGCATAGACATATTATTATCTGCAAAACATTTATTGCACTACTTTAGCAAATTGTCTTTTTCTGATTGATGGCATTACTCTTAAATAATGGTCTCAAAAATCATATAAACCCTGAATCTAATCAACAAAATTAATGGATAA
This sequence comes from Nothrus silvestris, assembly GCA_033995675.1. Classification (NCBI taxonomy): domain Eukaryota; kingdom Metazoa; phylum Arthropoda; class Arachnida; order Sarcoptiformes; family Nothridae; genus Nothrus; species Nothrus silvestris. The sequence goes on from JAUJYU010000633.1 coordinate 917, forward strand.
ATACTTTTCTTCATATTTGAAGAAAATTCAAAACTAAAGACTACGTTTGAGACAAGAGTACAGAAGTTTTGACAACAATTAAAAGCAATAGTCAATTATTAATAGTCTTTTTTATAATTTATTTTAAATATCGTTTTCGTATAAAATCATTAATTTTAGTTTTAGAGTAAAGAATTTGGATCGCATTTGACTTCTAGTTGTTTTACTATTACTGGTATTACAGCGCAAAAGATCATTATATAGACTCTTATACCGATGTAATCAATCAAATCTAATGCTAGTTTCAAAGCTTTACCAATGTTTTACTGGTTGGTCAAACTCCAACTCAAACCCAACTCAAACCCAACTCCAACTCAACTCAACTTAAGTGAAGCTCATATTTAGTCGTCGATTGCATGGGTCCATAGAATGGGTCTAAGCATTGGTCGATTGCATGGGTCTAAGCATTGGTCGATTGCATGACCGAATATCATCATCTCTGATGATTAATATGACTCACTCTAAAGATGTAGTCATACATGAAGACATTCCATTTGCTGCTTTCGCTTTACTTCAACTGTCATTTTGATGAATTGAAGTCAACCTCTTTTGGGGAATGAAAAGTTTGGATTAAAAGCTATCCAATAAATGGGACAAAAAGAAATATCAATACACTTTTCCTTAAATAAAACGAATCGTTTATTTACATTATTGGACACAACTATTGCCCATTTGTATGCCATCAATCATCAGATGTTACGACCAAATGGCTCTTTGAATACATCCCTATAGATTGGATGATACATTACCATCAAATGCTCAATACCTTCTTTGTATTTTCATGAAATTCTGGTTCACTCTGTCTTCGAAAGTGTTATAACTTATTTATATTATATTTTATAATACCATATACTGTATTATACGGAATCATTCAATAATATAAACTTCGGTTTAGATTTGTCTGATTTATGTCTTAGAATAAACAAATATTTTTATTTGTATATATCATCCCAATATCACATCAGTATTGTCTCCATTTTTATGATATAAATAATACTTAATTCAAACTCTTCTAAATTCTTAAAAATTATAACATTAATTATAACTCAAAGTTAATTTAGAGACAGTCGTCAATCACAAGTAGTTGGTATAAAGCTATGAATGCATTAATGATATTATGCATTGAGTCTAACTGATTATCAAAATAATCAATAAAATAAGAATGACAAGAGATAAGCGATTATATTGTAATATTGTTATCTAATTATAAGTTGTTATTGAAAATGAATCCTTTGATATTTTGTATGATCATAATAGACATCGAGTGAAATCGGATAAATTTAAATCAATGAATTATATTTTTTTATAAATTGAGCCATAATAAAAAAAAGTTATGAGGCTGTGAAATTATTTTAAGGTCATATTGGGTCACTTTTAGAAAATGTTGTCAACAAAATGTGATACATAATTATTTCAATTCTTAATAAAATTGTGAAAAGATTAAGTGTTAGCTCTAATAAGTTGATGTAGCATTTTCTTAAGTAATCATTTAAATGGGTTAACATTTTATTATTTTGCTTATAATGACAAACTTGCAAATAGAGAAGAGACAGACTTAGCCCAAAAGAGTAGTCCAGGTTATGCCTCATCTAATATGTTCACAATTGTCGACATCCTATTCAAGATAAGCTGCACTTCTGAGTTCTGTATTTCAATTAAATTTGTAAAATTATTTTTAATGCTAAATCCAATTAATAATTATATCCTTTTATTTTAATTGTCTGTAATTATATATTTTGCGTTTTATAAATAAAGTTTAGTAATCAATCTTTGTATAAATATCTTATAAAATGCAATTCATTCCGATTCTTAGTGTCTAATTAATAGTAATCAAAGTTATGATATATCGCTATAATTATGATAACTGCGAGTGAATTCGTGTTTAAATAATCTAAGTTTAAATCACTCAAAAGTTATAATTATTATGTCCTTAAATAAGTTTTAAATAATTCTTTAAAAAATGATATTCACTCAGAAATTCACTCTTAATTTTTAAAAAGTCATAAAAAATGAATTCAAAATATTTTGCTTAAAGCAAATAAATTATTAATCCGATAACTTAATGAGATTTTAAGTTCAATTAATTATTAAAAATAATGAATCAATTTTGAATCAAAAGTTTTGATATAATCAAAAACAGAATAAGAAATGTTTCCTCAATTAGATATTGAATGATTAAAATCTCAACAAAATCTCAATTAGTTTATAATTTGATTCAATTATTAAGATTTGAACTAAGAATATATTTGATTAAAATGTGATAAAAAAAGTGTAGTATTAGATAATTTTGATCGAAAGTAGAGAGTATTAGAGTTTTCACATTTGACTTGAGTGTAGTCTATGAGGCATAAAAGCCAGGAGTGAATAATGACTTTCGTGGATGCATTCTCGTGTGCGCTTAACAGTTAAGTTTATATTGCGTTTCTTTGCCTCATTTCAAGCCATAAAGGGATTACCACGGATTACGTGATGAGATCAATTGTCCACAACTGGAGTAAGTGAGACAATGAGAAAACGGCGTATTTCAGAGCTGCTTCAGAGCTGTTCAGAGCTGTTTCGGAGCTGTTTCAGTGCCTCCGAAACAAAAATAATGAGAAAAAGTCTAGTGAAAGAATTATAGCAACAGAAATGTTTGTTGAAATGATTCTAATCCATTTGTGGTATCTGTCAAGTAATGTCTAATAGAAATAACTTCTAGACTTACAGAAAAGCAGTAAATAAATAAAAATCCTTTAATAGCTGTCAGTTATTATCGAAACATTACAATGAATACAATATTCTTATGTGAATGTAATTTATTTAGAAAAAATTTAAATACATTTCAAAAATGAATAAAAGAAAAGAGACAATGCATAGGCATATGAATAGATGTTGATGGGCTATATCTTAAAAGAAGCGCAACTTCTTATATGTGTATATAAGTATGCGTGTGGTCTCTGCACTTTTGACTGACATTTGTTCAGTAGCCGTTTGATGAATGAGCTCTACAACTGCTCCACAAACGCTTCAACATAATGGCTATACTCTTAAATAGACAGGTATTCTAACAATGTCCTACTCTCGATAATAACCAACATATACGAAATTACAGGTGTTTATTCTACTTTTACTACTTTTATATAATCATTTGGTGAAATTAGACAACTATCTTAAAATGAAACGTTTAATTGAATATGATTTGAATACATAAATCACTTGTCTAGATTTGAATACTTTTGTTTAAATACCTTCAGCTTATAATTATCGAGAATCGACTTTGTATTTTATTAGGATTTCCATCAAAAGAGATTTGTAATAATAGGATTTACAATTCTTGACATCAACACAATTCACCATCAAATCCTACATTTGCCAATTTTCAAATCACTGCCATGTATTGCAATTATTTTTTACACAATCACTATAAGTGATCCATTATTTTATAATTAATTTCACTAAATGTCAAAACTCTCGTATGACTATTACTTTTCATTTTTTCTTATATAATAGTATTAAAGCTTACCTTTGCTTAAATAATTATGTGTTAACAAAATGCAAACCCATTTTAATTAAACGTGACATCAGGTTTAACATTGATTGCAGTAATATATAATATACGGTATATAATAGTGTACTTAAATACTTGAGATTTGTGACTCAACTCAGGTAACTCATTAACTTTGGTTAAGTTAATGTATTTATTAATTTATGTCTCACATTATTTAAAATCTGTTTAAAATGACTTCAACTTCATTATCTATTGTCTGCAATGTTTCAACTAATTTAATATTTCAACTAATTTAATATTTCTTAACTGAATTAAAAAAATGGTGCCAACGATTAATCATATTTTGATCTCAAAGTATTAATATTTGATCGCACTATCCTTTATATCCTTGAAGGATGAGTTATAACTTATGTCAAACCTTCGACTCTATGATAATCATTGAGAATGAATTCAATGGTGATATCACTTCATAAAAGACTGATTTTTAAATAAATTTTATGGGTTTTTACACCTACTTATAAAAGACCACAATATTCTAGAAATGAGACAATTCTTAAGTGAACTAATAAATGTCTTGGAGCTGGTAATTTGAATTCTTTATGATCAAAATTAAATCAACTAATTCCCAACATTTATTAATTACCATAACTTTGAATAAATTTAACAACTAATATGTGGGACATTTAACAGACACACCCTTAAGATTTGGGAAGTTTTGATATAAATATTGATTAATTCAAATTGAGCTACAATTAATCAGTCTTAATGAAGGGTTTAAATATTCATAAATGTTATTTGTTTTGTTTAATATATGATGTAAGTAATCTTAAAAGATATAAGAGACGTAGCCTTTGATTTGATTATTTGCTTAAGGCTTTATCCACACAACGAATCTCACAATTTTTTATTATGTGTAAGAGATTAATAATTTTTGAAATCACTAATGATTAATGGCTAACTTATTGTATGAAAATTAAAAACTATATCAATATTAATATATTTTAGTAATTAATCGTTAAGTCTTATTTTTTAGTTAACAGTTAACCCTATGGTTGCAATTATTTATAATAATTAATTACATTTGTACGACTTTGCCTTCAATCTATTTCTTCCTTCAATTTATGCTTTAAGTGCTTTAATTATTATACAATTATGTGTTTAAAAGTTCTCAATTAATTAATTCATAATTGATTTTTCGTTCTCTAAAACTTAGCACATTTTAAGAATTTATATGTTTTTCAGATATTCTCAAAAATTCATCAATTGATGAAAATAAATAAAATAAATTATTAATTAATAGTTATGTTTAATGTAATAATTGTAATTCATAACTTGTGTGGAGAACTTTTGTATACTATTTGTATACTTCTATTCAAAACCAAACTAAACCCTTAAATCAACTTCTGTTAAGACATACTTGAAATAATTTATAAAAGATTTAGAAACAATTTGTTTTAAAGATTTTTTATTATAAAAAATAAAATATGTTGTGTTCTTAATTGAAGTACAAGTTGTTTGAATACAAATGTGACACTTTTGCTGAGTTGAGTACAATAAAATCAATAAGTTTTTTAGTGAATATAATTTGTTAATGACTACTAAATGGACATAAAATGATAATATGTTATCTGATTATTACAAGCCTTGTACGTATTCTTAAAGTTATTGGAATTTGTTCTCATTTATTCTCTGACCCTATAATTAATTTGTTATGAAAAGTATGAAAACTTATTTATGATAAACATTTAATTCACTTCAACATTTCCAACATTTTGAGTTTAGCCTTCAATTTATAATTAATGACATAAAAGTATAGGTACTCTTTAATTATTGGACTGTCTATAGGATTAGCTGTATTTCAAATGCTAATTATATTTCATGTTAAATATAATAAATATTAAAATTAATCTAATATTTCAATATTTAATATTTGAAAATGAGAGAAAATTTTGACATTTGATAAATTGTTAAATATGATTACATAATGATAGGATATATCAGTCATTATAAGATATATCGGAGATTGAGAATGAAATAATAAAGCAATAGTTTTGGGCAAAATACTGGATTTGAATTGTGTAATTTATTAATATTTTGCTTGACTATAGTCTTAGTATCAATTTATTAAATAAATGTAAAGAGAGTTTTGGCATAAACACAATTTTGATGCTAATATTTATTAATCGAAGTAAAATGTTTTTATGAAAAATGAGTGCTTTATATCACTTCTATCACTGCATAATGTTTTAGTTGATAGAAAAAACAGTTAATTTTAAGATTAATCTCTTTGATGATAGGAAACGATTTATCTTATGATGAGAGAGTAATTTTAATGGATTCTTCGCGTGTTTTGTTGATATCCCCCAATGCCTCCGTTCAACCACTATCTCAAGGCATTTGCTTCAGAATCTATTCCGAAATGAGTCAGCCTTCAGACTCATTATTCTGTAGTACTATTTCTTAAAACTACGACTACCTTAAAAAATATTTCATCTTTTTAAATATTAAAATTGAAGCACTGCGTTATTAATTTAATGCGTTTGAGCCCCCTCTCCACCAAAATGGCAGGCCATCAATCATAGTTGATCTGCACCCATCCAACCCATCCAACTCGTTCTATTCATAAAGTTCTCTCAATTGATGCCTTTGGGCCGTAGAGTGTGTGCTCTTGTGTAGAGTGCATTGGGTGGCGATCTTAGACCTTCATCTTGTGCCGTTTGATGGACTTGTAATGTTGTTTAACTGTTAATATTGATGTTGCGTTTCATGTTCTTCGAATAATTAGTGGCATTTCATTAAAATAAATCCATTCTAAACATGTTTTGACATAAGATTTATTGAAAGCATTAATTAACTAAAGTTTAATAACTTTAATTTCATACCTAAAATATTAAACAAATACGTAATTGAAATGTTTGTAGAGTTGATTGAATTGAATGAAAATAGTTTTATGAAACATTTTGAAAGAAATTATTAATTGTAAAGCAAATAATATAGTCTTATAATTAATATTTTTGGAGAATATGAAGTTGAAAAATAGCTCAAATGTATGAATTATCGAATATGATGATATCATTTATTTATTATGCTAATGGTTTGGACAATTAACTCTGCCTTAATTGACATAAGAAGGCGTTTTTGAGGGCGCCGTTAATGATAGAATACAACTCAATGGACGTGTTTTGATTGCTTCAACGTTTTAGTGTAACATAACTGCCATTAAATGCATTTATGAATTTGAAAAAGAGCTGATATACTGATTCTTTGCTCTTATATTCTCACATAAAACCATTATTTTGGTCGCAATTAACGGCTGAGGCAAACAAAATATTAATGAAACATTACATTTAAATGAATGGACTGCTGTTTTATAGTGATATTGAGCACGGGATAGCAATTTTGGGTGTGGAGTCTGACATTGACTAAATACTCTTTTCCTCGTATATCTTCCGGCATAACTGATATGATATACATTGATATTCTATGCAAAACTATTGTCGACTCAATAAGTTATATTCTCACAGCACGCAAAAAATGATTGCATATATATTACTCATATAAGTTACTACATTATTACAATCACATAAATACTGAATATTATTCCCTTGATGTACAGTACGCGCTGCTTTTATTAATAGTGGCGTAGCTTAAAAATAACTTCATTAGTGATAGTACTCTCAAAAACACTTTAAATGCAAAAGTTGTAGTTAAACAATGGACTCGCATTCATTTTAAATAACTTAATCAATGGAAATTTCAATAAATATAGCTTTGGTGATTATATGCGAACAAAGTTAGATTTTAGTGACGCGACTCAATTATTTTTGTTCACTCAACTTCTCAAAAGAAGTAACTCTAGAGTGTGAGCTCGATTTCAACCATAAGAGTAAATTCAATGGTTGTAATTCGCAGAATGACTGAACCCCCACATAGTTAAACATTTATATTTATGTTCGCGCTCTAGTTTTCACTATATTTTCTCTTTTCGATAGTGAAAACTGATGACTGCTATCAATGATAAGACTCAATTTGACATTTTGAACGTTACTTTTTACTGAATATTTGATATCTTGTAAAGCAATACTCTCTGTATTACTACTTTATTGTCATCACTAACTTTTCAAAAATCTCCCCAATGAGTGAAATATTTGAGTCTCTACTCAAATGTCGCATTGAAAGTCGAAACCTTAATGAATGGCATGTTTTTTTAATGTTGATTCTTATTTTGATGTAAGAAACCAATAGTTTATATACTCTTTCTCTCAAAATGCATTAAATAAAAGAAACCAATTTAATGCCTTTAAGCAAAATCTATTATTCCACTCAAGTAAAGTTTTATTTAAATTTATTTTTATAAAAATAAGTGCATGAAATTTTCTAATGTTTTATTTTATACATAATTTTAAAGTTTCAATATATCGAGCGATGTCTGTATTTAAAGAATATTTCACGTAAAAATGATTTCCCGCGTGTGTATTACAGAGCATTACATTTGATTTGGTTAAGCTCTCAAATGCATTGATAGCTTATGCAAAAGTTTGGATCATTCGTTGAATATTCACTCAAATAATAAAAGTGATCATATTTCTCGTCACTGAAGAGAAGTTCTTTTTTTCCATTTCTCAAATGTAATATATATTCTCAAAAAATAGGTCCAGTAGTGGTATTGTTATATTGTGTAAATGTCACTGAAATGCTATTCTTTCGATATTTTTTCTTCACTTATAAGTCAAGCAAAGGGAATATACAAAAGCATTTAGCTATAGAAAAATGGGACCACATGTCTGGTCAAAAAATAAAATAAGTGCCGCTGCTTTTAAGTTATAACTTCTCTCTCGCTCCGTCTGTCTGTCTGTCTGTCTCTCACTCTCTCTTATAGAGCATTCAATTTAGCTGATGAAGCATATAGTTGGTGGCGGAACCCGCATCCCTATTCGTCGTGAGTGAGACGGATGGCCTCCAACATGTTTGATGGGCATAAGGATGAAATACAGAAGTAGAGCCAAAAACGATAAGATTAACGACTAAAAGTTACTCTGTTTAAGTTTGCTTTCAGCTACTCTATGATTAATCATTTTGGTGCAAACAATTTATTTTCTAATGGGTAAATGCTTTTGGGAAAGAAAAATGAATTTCACTTATTTTGACGGTTAGAGAGAACTTTTTTTAATAGAGCTGATATAGTTAGCAACTCATAGTTAACTCAGATAGAAATTTCATCGTATGATTTATTAGGTAAATTTTGAAAAACCAATTTTTCTTTCTTTCTTAAATAATAAAATGATGAATTAAAATATATTTTATTTCCTTTTTATTCTCATTTTTATTCCACAATAGAGAATAAAATGAGATTTTTCTCAATTCAATTATTATTCAGAATAATCCATAAAATTTATTCAAAGAGAAAGTTTGATAAAATTAAGAGAAGAAAATGCTTCAATATCTTAAAGTTTTAACAGTATAATAAAGAATAAAAATATGGTTATGTTGCGCTGAATTTATAATGAGAGATCATTTATGATGGTTTATGGCATTGATGCAAATTGAATTGTGTGCGAATTCTAAATTATTCCATAAGAATATCAAATACTAAACGTGGAGAAAGAGTAAAACATTGCAAAAAGAGTAAATGACATGTCACCACAGTTAGCATAAAATCAATGTTATGCACAATACACAATGTGTAAGCAAATCACTTTGACTTAAATTGCAATACTGTATGTGATGTTCACTACGTGCATATGGCCTCCCATTAGACTAATGTTGTTTTGTAATATAAAATATCATTAGAGGCTTTTGTTTTCGGTTTATCCGCTTCTAAATCAAATAATATTCAATAAAATTGTGTCATTTTTCAATAGATTAAAGGAAATCGCAGAGAATTTTTAAAGTAAAATAAAATTCAATAAAAATATAGTTTTAAATTTTAAAATTTTTATCACTTACAAAGTTAATACGATGCATAAACTTCAACATAACATGCATGTGGTTGTAATTTTCAAAATACAATTTACATCTAATATAAGCTTTTGTAGATTTTGCTGAGGTATTGGCTTAAAAATATGGTTGAATATCTGTCAATCACCACAATAGAAATGCCACAATGGAAATTTCAAAAAGATAATAATTTAAATTGGCGAATTTCTGGAATGTGGATATTTTCAACCCTAGCTAATGAGAATTTTTCTCTAACATATATATGCTTTTAAATACATGTATTCATGTAATTTTCAAAATTTATTTACCGATATTGCATTTCAACAGTAAATGACAGTTATCAGAAATATCTGTATATAAATTTTTACATTGATACATTTATCGAGTTTTTATCTTATGAAGATTATAAGTTTTTAAATTCTCATTTCCGAAAACAATAAACTTCATTAACTTATTATACTTATACCAAATTATTTTCTATGTAATTAAATAACTATAAAATGCATTTTTATGCGACAATCAATATATCAATCTCTTAGAGTTTTATATAAAATATATGAAATTTAGTGAAATTGAGAAAGAAGAACATATTTTAGAATTGCTTTAATACTTATAATGATGTGTAGAAGTCTAAAATAAACTCATAAACTTTTCTTATTTGCTTATAAAATATTGAGACTCACAATTGTTACAATAACGTTATAGTATTGTATCATAAGTGCATTTCAAATCAATTATTTATGTTAACGTGCAATAAGCGATAAAGCAATGAAAATAATGATCACATACACTGTAATGAATATAGAGTTTCATCAATTTTAGTTGAATCCATATCTGTATATATATAACAATTAGACGTATAAATTACAAAAATACCTCATTGTAAGCCATCGCAAACCGTAATACTCATTAACTTAATTATCACGAATATGGCAAAGAATTGTAAAAATTATCATCTAAATTGTTGTCTCATTAAATTGACGTCTCTATTATGGAAGGCATGAAAATCGCCGATCGAGTCCTTGTATAGGAAGTACTTTTAAAAATATTAAAACAAAAAGTTAGCGCATAGACTCTTAGACTCATAGACTTATAGACTCATAGACTCATAGACTTGCAGATAAACAAAAATTGAACATAATTTTTGGGACCTTTGATATGTGCGCTATAAACTAAAGTATAAAATAGTGCTATACATCAAAGTACCTTCGGCAAAATTGTACCATAAAAATAATATTCTTTACGTTAAGGCATTATTTTTTATTTTTATTGCTTCCTTTCTCTGAATCTCTATCTTATTTGGTTCTCTCATCTCTTTCTACGTTTTTCTATTTCTAAAGCGATGACAATTTTGGCACTTTTTGTGAGCAAATATCGTATACAAAGATATATGTTTTATATGTTAGTAAAAGCTATCATCACGATTCAAACTATTGCGTACTTCCTCAGTACACCCAAGAAGGTAATCGTAATCATAATAGTCGTATAATAGCAGTGATACTACTCTATTGCAATACTTATAATGTAATGTAGTCTTTGTAATCTGTTTTCCCTTAAGTTATT
>JAUJYU010000634.1:0-11937 GCA_033995675.1 Nothrus silvestris
TAATAAATGCAGGAAAAGGCAAACTAATGGCTCCTAAAAAGCAAGTCATACATGTTTACTATAATTTACATTCAGTTTATTACGAATACTAAAAGTTTAGGCGTTTATTACAAGAAAAGAAAATTTGTTACTTTTAAGGAAGAGGTAAGAAATGGAGAAAAATAGATAAACTAAAAGAGCAATTGCCAGCACTTTCATTAGCAATGCTAGTGATGTAATATTTGAGTAAACACTTTCTATTTTGGTTGTGTTTCGTGTTTCAGTATTACATACAGACAAATAAATACAAATTCGCTCATATAATGCCACTATTTTTTCTGAGAGTGAATCCTTTTGATTACACCCAAAGCAAAGAACATATAATCGGATGAAGAGAATGTATTTGTTGTGTATTCTATGATCTTCACACTGTTCATAGTGTTGAGACAGTGAGAGCTCCAACAATGTGAACATCTATGCTCTCATACGCAATAATGGACTCAAGTTGCCTTAGGAGGTGCTCCATATGAATGCGCTGAAATTGGCCAAAACCTAATAATATGAGAAGCACTTCCCACTAGCATCACATCCGTCAATACAAACACTTCAATTATATTATTGAGATTATCTCAACTTATTATTATTATTATTGCTGTTATATTGCAAGAGGTTCTACTGGCGATTCAATCCGTTGGGATTGGTATCAAAGGCAATAACGAGTTTTCATCATATCATATCATTCCACAATTTTGCACATATATCTCGTCTCATAAGTCCATTAAATCTATGATAAGTTATATAAATATTACACTTCGGGAGAAAAATCATAATTGATGCCAAACAATAGATGATCGACAATCAAAGAGTTACCAGCAATACGAGTAAAGTGTATCATATATCACACCAAACTTAATAACAATAAGTTGTGATTTTTCGGCAGATCAGATCATACTAAAGGGGCTTTATTTGTTTCTTTTATGGCGCAGAAAATATCTTCGATTTATGTATTGCTCAATATATAAAGACTTTATTATTATTCTAACAAATATAGAGTATTAGGAATAGCCCATCAAAAAAAGTGTTACAACATTAGGTGGCATTAAGCCCGAGACCCATTTACACGTCATTTCCTGAGTGAGTCGAGCAATCGGAAGTCAGTTATGCATGCAATCTATGTGATAGACATAGATAGACATAAAGTGATGGACAAATGACAACATCCTGTGTGAAGCCAACTATAGTGTAGAGCAAAATAAAATATGCGCTATAAAAGTGAGGCCAAAGTGAGGCCAAACGAGTGAAGCACTAAAAGAGATGATCAGATAAATGCAAAAAGAAGCAGACGATCGTCTTTAAGCCATTTGGGAATCTAAAGAAGTTGGCAAAGTTGGCAGCGATAACCAGGAAAATGCTTTCGTATAGGAATACAGATCAAGGACCTCAACATAGAATACAAGTGCCATATTTTCAAAGATCATCAAATGTGACACAAAGTACATCTACTGTTCAGTTGCCGAAAAACTATGAACAAAGTTCTAGTAATCAGCTCTTCAAATGCCAATATTTAATTCCAGATATTATTAAACTTATCTATTATTTCTCTTTCAGCTGAATCGTGAGATGAAAGTCGAATTATAAGTGGATTCCAAGTCTATTAGAAACAAACCCCAAATTTCTATACCAATAAAATGTTCTTTGATTTAATCGGAACCAAATTTCCCATTACTTTAATTAAATAATGATTTTTCCAAAATGATTATTTGAATGGATAAGAAATGTTTACAAAGCCATTATTGCAATTAATGTTATTTTTATTTATTATAATTATTATTTGAATTGAGGGGAATCGGAATAACTAAATAAATTGTGTTAATGTCAGACCAATTATGAATATCCAAATAATTTCATCAGTGATGGGCATAATCTCAGCCTCTAATGGCTTTAAACTCAAGTTAATGCTGTCGGCCATAAGTTTATAAGCAAAACATGAACTGTTTTTCCAAACCAAATAAGAACTGCACTTTTCTGAATCTAACTTTTGTCGTTGAAATAAATTGAGCCAATTTTTGTATTTTAAGCGATTAATCAATTGAAGTTTATATTCTTTGAAAGCTTATAATACCATTTAAAGAAAATAGCAATTCTTGCTTAAACATATTATTATTTTTATTTATAATATTAAAAGATGAATAAATTGACATTGGTTTTCAAGTTTTAAAATAGCAATTCTTGCTTAAATATATTATTATTTTTTATTTATAATATTAAAAGATGAATAAATTGACATCGGGTTTCAAGTTTTAAAATACTAATTACCGAATAAAGAATTTTTAATCCGTTAAATTGCAAATACTCTGTAATTAAGTGACGATCTGCCAATTTTGAACAATAACACCTCTTAATTATTACTTTCATTGTGTTAGACTTGGCATTCATTGAAACTTCTAATTGAAAAAGTATTGTCAATAGCTTTGATGGAATAATAGATGACTGACTCTAAGCCATTAAAGTTATGCCTTCATTAAGCATTTTATAGCAAATCACAAAAAAATAAACAAACATTGCTTTGAATGAGTGAATAGATTGTTAAGAATAAGATAATTGAATATAAAACTATAATGAGAATTTTCATACAAAACTATTGCCCTGAACTGGACTGAGGTTATACTGTATGCTTCGGTAAGTGTGAGCTGAATCCGAAACTAAAAAGTTTAAATATATTTTTTACTGGTGTCTAAATATAAACCTATTATATGTTTATGTAAGACTTGAAACATATAAAATGTATGCTTTTAAAAACCGGATATCCAAATAAATGCTAGTCTTAGATTATGTAAAGTTAGCTGATATCTGAACCATCAAATAATAGATTATTGAAGAATATAATTGATAAAAATATTTTAAGATATATTTTTTAATTTTCAAACGTAAACATTAAGTTATGACAAAGTTGTGACATCTTGACCTCTATTTGGACCAAGAGAGCAAACGCTGTGTCCCTTAAGTGACATCTTCTTAAAAATATGCATTTAAGAAATTAAACAAATTATAAATTAATCAAATGAGAAATGATTTGACAGATTGTCTTCTTAAAATTGATCCTATGTTTATCTACATACAGTATATTGAGGTTAGTATTAAATGAAATTATTTTTGTAGTGAATATCTAATGATAATGAGTGGACAAAATGTCAAAATCATTAAAGAGTTGCTAAGAAACGCACTTTTAAGTTATTTGAAGAAATGAGAGAATGTGTTAAACGAAAAACGAAAAGTATTGCAATCCACGCAAGAGAAACATTTAAGAATTGGTAAAAGTGGCCTAATATCATATCATGCTCTCTGTCTGTCTGTCATTCTATTATAATATCTGACATGCAATAAGAGAACATTTTAGTAGATGTAAAAAAGGGTCTTTTCTCACTCAAAGGTAAGGAACAAACTTTGTTACATTTGAACTAAAATGATATTCTGTGTTCACTATGAAAGATGAAGGCTTTTAATAGCAGAGAGCAATGCAAAAAATGAAGTATACATTCAAAGTGAAAAATAACAATTGAAAGGATAAATACAACTGAAAAACTTTATTTAATATATGAGTAAAAAAAGAGATCAAAGCTTAGAGAAATGACAAGAATGAAAAGTGAAAAATATTTTGAAAAAAGTGGCAAATGCTAATGATTACAAGTCTAGTTGGGAGAGACGTTGAGACAAGATATCGAGTATAATTAATAAAACATTATCAACTCATGGGAATAGCCATTATAATAAATGCCTCAAAAATTCTCATATCAAACTCTATGCTAAGTTATTTAGTTATTATTCTCTAAGGGTTTTATTTTTAATTTTTAATTTCATATCAAACATGATGATAGTTTATAAGGTATCTAATATGATATAAGTTATCTTAAAACGACTTAACTGACACATTGCTTAACTGTTTCAATCAATGTGACACTAATGACTATCAATGTAAGTCTAATAAGTTAATCATATTATAATCCACTGCCTTTTATGCAAAAATTATTGCTCCCATTCAACGGCATTAATTGGGTTTCAAGAAAATATAAAGTATATCATTAAATTTTGCTTTTAATAAATGAAAATTATACGTCTCATTAAATACTAGGTGTATATCACATCAATTTTAAGTTATATATGATATGCTTTTATAAAATCAAATTCAAATAATTATGTCAACATATTTAAGCTTTATATAAAAGCTTTATCGCAAATTTGTTCACAAATCGAATTTTTTTAGAATTCAGCTGTAGTTAGAAATCATCTGCTTTTATATGAATTAAGTTTATAGATATTACATAATGTATAATATGATACAAAAATAGAAGCATTTCATTTCCAGAATGTTCCCATTTATCAAAATTAGTAAATTTTGCATTTTATCTATTCATAAAAAAGATTCAAATGTTGGGCATATAGTATATAAAAATCAATGTTATAGTGAATATAAGTGGTTGAATGGCATGGATTACACTTATAAAGTTGAATATCGGTATATTTCCTAACGTGGATTGTACTGTTTGTAATGTTTTGTACAAAACTGTACATTACAGTCAAATAACACGGTCATCAATGTATGTCAATGTGATATATATTGAAAACGAAACACAGTCTTGTTGTCAGGGATACCATCAGATGAAGATGGAGGCAATGTATTGCACAGTCTATGTGATGCATACTAAAGGTATACACTATTACAGCATCCATAAGACTCAAGTAGTCATAGCAACTATAATACAGACTAAGCTGATAACTTTTTTGGTCCAAAATTCACGTCACAGATATAGTGCTTTCCTTTACTTAATAATACATTAAATGTGTGATAATGTGTACTCATCAATAAAATCACATATGTGTTGAATAATGCGTGAGAGACGGGGAGGGGTGGTCGAGAGTGAGGGGTGGTCGAGAGTGAGGGGTGGGAGAGAGTGAGGGGTGGGAGAGAGTGAGCTGGACAGAGGTGAATAAACGCAATCAATAATAATGTAATACATTTATGCAATCAGGAAAAACAAGGCATGTGTTGAGAGTTTTACTCAAAAAATCAAGTCTAAAGATGTTTTGCATTTGTATGAAAAGGTAAGCAAATATTTTGTGATTAGAAAAAAGTCACAAATCTATTGAAACTATATAACTAAGGGTAAAGTACACTATACGCTAATTATGAAATTATTTACAGAAGATTAGTAAACCTGAAGAACAAAATAAGTATTTGTTGAAAAAGCAGTGCAATTAAAATTAAACTAATTCTAATCTAAACGTTATATAAAGAAATAGTGCATAAAATGCTTGCTTTAAATATCGAATTCTCATTTTATGTGACATAACAGAATACACATTTTTAATGATGAGTTTTAATTAACTCAATTTAGAGAAAATTCATGTATAAATATAGTGAACTGATTCCCACTAACTTTAATTGTAAAAGAGGATGGAATGTAATGTCTGTTGTGTAGTGAGACAGAGAGCCAAAACTGAGAGAAACGTCTGATGATGTATAGCCTGAACGTATAGATAAAAGCTAAAAAGGATGAATGCATAAAATTACTGCCAACGAGAGAAACATTACATTTGGAGAGTGAGCTAACAATAGAGTTTTGTGTGGGCACTAGTATTGAGTACTTTCTTAGAGACGTATTCGTATTTAGAGTGAGAGTATTTCACAGACTCCGATATATATATGGTATATATATATGGTGTATATATATATTATCGTCAATGAATATCTCTTTAAACACAGGAAACAGAAGCAAAAAGTCATTTTTCAAAAACTGCTAAGATCTAATGGTGCGGTAGGTTTTGGTTCTTCAGACATACAGTTTAAGAGATGTGGCGAACGAATCACTCGCATAAGAGACGCGAAAAAACTGTGAACTCAAAATGGGAATATAAAATTGAAGGCAAGCATATATTCATGCAATTCAATGCCAGCAGACTTACACTTGTCATCGCCGAAGTGTACTGAATAAAACACCATAACAGGCATTGATATAATGACCTAAGTCTGACTTAAACGCCAACTATATATTTCTTAAAGCACAACACAACAAATGGTTGAGTTGAGGCATATTTCAAGAGATTTATGCCTACATTTCACAAGTCTTATATTTATGCCTTCAAAAAGTTGCTTTGACTCAACTTTAATGCCGTATAGACTTCACTCGATAAGTATATACGGCTTTGTAAGTCACAAAATATTTTAAACACTCTTTAGCCGTATTCGGCGTAAATACCGATATATTTCATTGGATGAAAATTAATTTTAAAAAGTATTTACAAATATCTGACGTAAAATAAGCCTTAACTTAAGCCAAAATATACACACCGTTTAGATGAGTGTCTGCTTTTACTTTTACTGGTGATTGAATATGAGAGACGATAAATAAACTGTAGACTCAAATTTTTCTTTAGCCATTCAATGATGATGAGAGTTATGATGTATGCATTTTACGCATTTTCTAAATCAATATAAACTATACTAAACTACAGTCTATAATACAATCGAATCAACTTTAAAATTCACACATAAAGCGATTTAGCGAAAAAACAAATGATGAGAACAGAAAGAACATTGTATTATCACATAATATGGCAGAGAATATAATAGAAGGTACGCAAAATCGATAAAATCCTGACGAGACAGACATCACAGACATAGACATCATATCATTATTTCCAGCTATAATAAGTTTTGGGTAAGCGATCACATAGTTGTCATTAATACTGTTAAATACTATATTCTGGGAATTAATTTGAATAATAGTTAAATAAATCAACCAATAGTTAGCCATCTTTTAATTTAGTGCACTATTTATATAATATAAGTTACAATACATTAACCTTTAAAGCAAATAAGATTGAGATATTGTAGGAATCGAATTGTGTTTATTGACTATTTGGAAGTGAGTATAGCCTATGTTTCGCATTATCCCTATCATCATCATTTAGCTAAATATCAGCTGTTCTTCTAATATATTCCGATCGACGCATTATTTTTAATAATAAATCACTTCTACTATTATTATGAGAGAGAGAAAGAGAGCGAAAGATAATTATCTAACTTTGTTGAACGCAGAAACCAATGATTTATTGTCTGTTAGAATGAGGAATGTCTGAATGCCTGTATGACTGACTCCAAGTCCAGCCAAAAACAATCGAATCCTCTGTTATTACAATTACAATAGTTATATAATTACTATTACTAGAAATATAAAGACATAGAAGACATAGAAGTGCGACACAAACGGTGAACGTTAGAAATGGTAAAACAATAGACAAGAACTAAATGTGTCATTCGTTTGCTCGCAATAACAGATAAACTCATAATACCAGTCATCACAAGACTTGGTTTCTGTCTTCTATCAAAACCATCAGACAGAAGGCAAAGTCAGAGAAGAGCCAATCGGCAAATACAGTATAGCCTCGATTCTGTCAACACTTTTAAGTATAACTCAATCGATAAGTTTAATAATAAATATATGTTGTATATCAGTATATATAACTAATATATATATATATATATATATCACTAATCATTATGAATTGAAATAATTGACTATTTCATTCATTCAACTAATCAATAATTTTCTCACATGTGTTTATATAAAATATAATCAGAGTTTAATTGTGTCCTTCGTTTAGGTTATTATCAAATTGTGAATAAACTCAATCCACGCAATATTTCAAAAGAAAACTGATTTATTTATATTAATTCTTTTGAAAATACTTCCCACGAATTTAAGTTTTTTAACCTTAAACAGTGGGCAGAATTGAATTTAAAGAATAGAGACATCAATATGTTTGTATGATTACTTCAACAATCATCGAGACTGTCAGATCTCACAATTGACATCATTGTCACGAATCACTATTATCTCAAATTATTTTAAATAAATTTATCAATTCATATGAAAGTGAGACCAACATATATTATCATTAATTTGCATAAACACTAATTTGAAACATTTTAATACAAAAATAATATCAGCTAAAAACTAAACAGTCAATTATATATATAAAAATAGCTCAAATTAATCAATCAATAAAAATATTCTTCAACAACTTTCAATATTAATTGCAGTTATAATTAAAAATATTTTTGGATATACTATATGAATTCAATTAGTTTGATTGATTCTCTTAGATATCGTATTTAGTCATCAGTTCCAAAGGTAGTTTCAAATACATTATAAGATGAGGGCGTATAACGATTTGAAGGGTTCATAACTTTCTTCTTAATCAGATATACAGTATTTGGCTCTTATACTACTATTTTATTGCAAGTTATAAAAAATCAAATTAGTTTTTGATCTTATTGAAAGTCAATTGGAAAACAACATAATTATATAAATGTAACAAAAAAAGATGAGTTATATTTCCATAAAAAATAACTTAATTTTCTTCTCATTTCTAGTCGTGAAAGAGAAAAGGATTGTAATATGAAATAATTTTTCATGAAAACTCAATTTCCCTATTAAATTGTTATGTATTGATACGATTTTTTTGTGAATTTTAAGCCCATCTCATAAATTAATGCTTTTATTTTATGCACAAAACATTGAAACCCTTTGAAATTAACATAAATTATTTGTACTATTAGTATATCCTTAATTTAATATTAATACAATTTATGATTAATTGTCTTCATGTCTTTTATGCCGGCTTTTGTTTGATAACACCCTTCCCCCAAACTAAGAAACCCAACGAATGTGATAAATGTTGAGCTCAAATTAGGAATTCTTCTTTAGCGACAATAGTGATTACGGCCATTAACGCACATTTGAGTCGTAATCACATTTACTCGATAGACATTTGCATACTTGGGTACAAACTTGTCGAAACCCTTACTGAAAAGAGATGCAAGTTTTTGTTGAATGCCCTCCACTCCACTCCACTCCATTCCATTCCACTCCTAGTGTTCGTGCGCAGTATTTGAACGAACTTTTGCTAAATTTTCAAATAATATAAGATCTGGACTGAAATGTTGAGTTGAGAGAATCCAAATCATGAACTATATATTGAATGAGTTTATGTTTCTCTCAATGACGTCATGTTATCGATTGTTGTTAAAAGTTTTGGTAAAATACCTGATCTGTTATGCTATTAACTTCCAATATTACTCCATTTTATTTATTTGTGTTGATATACTATTATCTTTGGTTTAGTTCTTTTTTAATACATTACTAATGTTAGCATAAAATACAATCAAATAAGTATAACCAGTAAAAGTCAAAACATTAGCGCTATATTGAGCTTTTTAAGTCAAGTCTCGTCGCCACAACTCAATAATATAATACAAAGCTAGATATAACTCACTCTCTGCTAAAGTAAAGAAATAAATAAAACGTCAAAAAAGCCCAGAATTAAAATCGATAACCAGTTTGAATTTAGAGACAAACGTGCTTCCACTCGATAATAGTATAAAATTGGAGTTGAGTTGCATCACTCTATGCGTAACTCTTATTGTAAGCATGAGATAGCGATACAACAAATTAGAGAATTAGAGAGTTGGAGATGGAGAAAGAGGAAAGAGAGAGATGAGAGTGAGATGAGAGTGAGTGAGTGAGAGTGAGCTGAGAGAGAGATGAGAGTGAGCTGAGAGAGAGATGAGAGTGAGTGAGAGTGAGTGAGAGTGCATCTGAGCTGAGAGAGTGGGAGAGCAGAGCAGAGCAGGTTAGCAACACAAATTCGAGCTGACAAATGCATTCAGAAAGGCTGGTATAGATATATTTCTAAGTCATGTTGATGTGTGCTCTTATGGCAATTTTATCCACTCACTATCACTACTGCCACAGCAATTGCTTGTTTTTATTAAATTAAATCTCAACTTAAAGCTATTATAACCTCTACTCTTGGAAACCATAATAAAAATAAAGTATAGAACATTAGAAATTTCAAAACATGTTTAATGTGTTTGCAAAGTAGCTTATATTATATAATCAAACATGCAATTCATGCAATAATATTAATGAATGTTTGCTAAAAATATCTTGCAGTTAGGTGTGTATTATTATTATATACCTGAATCAGTTTTTGTTTGGGAATAAAATTATACATTTAATTGAATATTAAAGTGCATTAACAACGATGCAAACCATTATATAAACAATAGTAGTAATAAATAAGAGCAATAACACAAGAATCAGACCAAACTATTGAGCTCAACAGTAATTGTATTAGAGAGCCATGCTAGTATGGCCACTAAATTCATAACTTTTTTTAGTCGAGCTGATGTATACATCAATTCAAAATGATTATATTTATGTCGATTGTAGCGCAATGTGTAGTCATATTAATACTCAAAAAAGTAATGCTAAAATCACAGAAAATCAATGAGGTTTGAGATCGCTTTAAACCAAGTAAAGTACTATCAATTCAAATAAATTTAGTAAAATAACAAAAATTGGAATCAACTCTGTTATTAAGTAAGCCTTCACTAATTCAAAATGAACGATCAGACTAAAAAAGTCTAATAAAAATTTGACATAAACTTATGTTTTTGATCTTAAAAGCTTTATATACGTTATTGAGATTGTTTATGATTCGAGCTTTAAATCAATAAACTCAAGACAAAACTCAATAAGCTGTCAAACATAAAGAAATGGCTTCTCTATTAATATATTGCTATTATTGAAGTATTCAAATTTTGGGATAATTGAACTTAAAGAAAAACTTCACTTTATCATTCATAGTAAACTGCCATCGTATATATTGTTTTAGTGTAAATTGTTTTGGTTAGGTTTAAATGACAAATATATAAGTGAGTAAAATAAGTATATAATGTAAGATATATTAAATCTAACATTTTAATTAGCTTCAATTATTAAGTACTAGTTTTCGATAAGTACACAATGGAGTGGGTCTTTTCACTTGTGTATTCAATTTTATACATATTTTAAATGGATTACATGGGTTTGTCGACAACTCTGAGTTTCATCTGTAGCAACACATAAGTTGTTATATCTTAGGCAACAATACTCTGACGAGACATAAATAAGGGCAATATATACAGTAGGAAATTCAGTGAAACCTATCATTTGTTCCGGTTGGCGATAGAGATGAGATTTTTTAGCACCACTGGGAATGTGAGTTATGTCAACCAATACCTATAAGTCCATAACCAATATATGCTTTTCACAAAAGTACTAGTTTTTCAAATAATCAATTGCTTCTATAAAACTAAATTCCACTGAAGAGCTATTTTTGAGTTATTATAATTGATATTTTGTTATAATGAAAATTTATTTTAATAAAAAATATGTCTCAATAGTTTGAATATTTGAATTTTATATTATAAAAATAATAGGCGTAATTTATATAGTTATTATACAGTACTAATTCTACTATTAAATGAAAACTAATGCTAAAAACTAATTATATTTAACTGCTTAGCTATCATTCGAAAATTATCAAATTGATAATGAAACTAATTTGAAGGTAGTCTCAAATTTGGTCGACATTAAAATGATGACAGAATTAGATAAAAGAAGAGTAGGATAAAAGTTAAGTGACTATAGCTATAGCAGTAATGCAGTAAATTCCTAGTATGTGAGATAACAAAAAATGGCCCCGAATGGTATCACAGGCTCTTCTAACAACAGTCCAACTCTCATATAACATGTATTTATATAACTTGACGGCCGGAAATGGGATTGAATAATGCGTTTTCAATGCATCAGCTGTTTAGCTTTCAAAAGACTAAAAGCAAAGAATTTTACTCAAACAAGAATTACAAGAGCACCACAGAATTGGGTATAAGTATAAGCTGTAGTATAAGTTGCACACAAAATGAACCACCACTTATTGTATAGCAGAAAATGGGATCTCTCTTACTCGTCTCACTCTCATTCACTTTCTATACATTATAGTATACTCAATACGAGTACCAGATCTGGCAATAAAACGTTGGCTCTATTCGTAATGCATACTAATAAGTGC
>JAUJYU010000635.1:0-11936 GCA_033995675.1 Nothrus silvestris
TCTCTCTCTCTCTCTCTCTCTCTCTCTCTCTCTCTCTCTCTCTCTCTCTCTCTCTCTCTCTCATACTCTCTTATTTCTCCTCTCATTTGCTATTAGATATTAGCTATGCTTTTGATATTAGAAATAGTTATTGTTTATAAATTGATTGATTAGGCTGTTTCCTATTTTCACTCATTTAACCCTTGAGGTCGTACTGGTTCTAATGATACGGATATCAAGTCCCGCGGACTTGTAATTCCGGAGTTATGAGTGACAGATACAGACACATTAGTAAATTATATATACAGTGTGTTTGATAAGTGGGGTATTGTTGCGATCGACTTTGCATTATGCTTTCCTCCTCTCTTCCCACTTATGAAACACGCTGTGTATATAAAAAGCGATAGTCATTTAACTCTAACTTATAAAAAATATTAATATTCAATAAATAAAGAGAGTATGTTTTGAATGTATTAATATACTGTACTGTAACAGTGGTTAAGATAATTTTATAATTAAGTGATTTATATATTTGTTTGTTAAAAATAATGTGATTAAAATTCGGAATACTTCTTCGCCGTTTTTCCATTTTTCGCGCCCTTTTCGCAGCTCTAATAGCCTTTTCCTCTTTTTCTTGTTCTTCTCGACATCGATGAAAGTTTTCCACAACAACGCCGACAAACATATTGAGCACAAAAAATGCCACCAAAAGCAAAAATGAAATGAAATAAAGTAATCGCCATTCGTTATAGTTTTCAACAGGTTGTTGGTCTACACCGACTGCATCTAAACCCGTATACATAATGTTAACCCATCCATCTTTTGAAGATAAAACGAAAAGCGCCATTAATGCCTATATTGTATGGATTGAGCAAATACATTGATTGCAATTTTTAAACAATATCTTGAAAAGCATACCTGTCCCAAATTGTCAAAGTTATATTTCCTATTAATCCAAGTATTTCGAGGATCGGAAAGACATTCTGTTTTGTTTCTAACGTTATTAGTTTTAGGTCCGTCTGTTAGGAAATGGGTCACAAAAATGGTCACAAAAATGGTCACAAAAATGGTCACAAAAATGGTCACAAAAATGGTCCCAAAAATGGTCACAAAAATGGTCACAAAAATGGTCACAAAAATAGAAGACTTACCGCAATAGAAGAAACTTCCTTTGAATAGCTGTAAAAAACGAATGAATAAATTTGAATAATTGTGACTAGAATTGAATGCAACATTGATGAAATCTCATATTTTAAAATATGCCATAAATTGCTAAACATTTAAACTGAATGATTACCTGAACTCCTAATATGCCAAATATAATAAAAAATGTGCAACAAATCAAAACTATATTTCCGATAGGCCTTAGAGATGAGAGAAGAGTCTGAACAACTAATTTAAGACCAGGTGCGCGATTTATGACCCTAAAAAGGAAGAGTCAGTATTGTATTGAATAGTACACTACTCTGTAATGTATGCAATAGATTGGTATGCAATACATAGAATTGCCTTTACCTCAAAGGACGTAACGATCGAAGTAATCGAAATACACGCAAAATACCGAAAATACGTGGGCTTTTTTGTGCAAAAAATGATAGAAATATATCAAACAAAGAAACTCCGACAAGGATTCCATCCATTATATTCCAACCAGTCTGAAAGTATGCGTCTCCTCCATAGAACAGACCTTTTGCTATCACTTTAATCAACATTTCGAGAGCGAAAACAAATGTAAATAAATAATTTGCGAGACCTAAAAACTCTCTTTCAGCACTCCAGGGAGGGATCTTTGGTCTTTCCATTGCAAGTGTTATGCAATTCAAAGAAATAAAGAGAAGCACAACGTAATCAAAATATTTATGATCTGCAATTGTATTACAATGTCTTCTTATGTTATTATCAGGTGAAAAAATAAATAAAGAATATTCTTCCCTTTGAGACATCCAATCCGTCCATTTAAAATATACACAGAATTTTCTCATAGAATTTTGCATAAGATATGTTTCACCAGTATTTGCATCACTGATTGCTTGAAAGGGAGCTCCTAATAGAGCGTCGTCTTTAAAAGATTCGGCTAAAGCGGCAGGAATTTCATCCAATTTGAATGAAGAGCTAAATGAAGGATTTCTTACACTAATAACACTAGAACTATAAAAAACACCACTCAATGAATTTCTTGGACTCAAAACCCGAATCTCGTGAATCATACTATTCTTTCTGATCGTTGAAGAAACAACATTATTGACGGAATCGTCTGGACTTAATGTCGAATGACATGCAAATGAGTTATTTCGCTGAAAAACTGGATTCTTATTTGCATATAATGAACAATTATTATTACTTTTACTACTCTTAATACTATTATTATTATTAGTAGTGCATAGAATGGGTACATCACCATTGCATCGATTATTTATGTCCGTCTCATAAGTACTTTCAAATGATAAACGTCTTGATAATCGTCTATTACTAAAATCCGCATTATTTATATCATTTTCACTGTCACTCGAATTGTTTATATCAACTAAATTTTGTTTATCTGACTTCTTCTTTCTTTGTTTTGATTTTCGGCTGCTATTACTTCCGCGTCTTTGCATTTTAGAAATTCCTAATTTATTGTTTTCAGTACTTAAACAACTACTGCGTCTACTGTTTGGTTCGTTTGAAGAATTCAATGATTCCGTGTTATTATAAGTCAAACTACAAGAACTTCTTCTTCTCTGATTGTTATATGACATAAAACGATGTGAAGGAACTGAAAGAGTAGCCGTTCCATTGTTTGCAGAATTAGCAATTTCATTTTCCTATTAATTGGCAATTAATAAATTGATAATTCTATATAATGTATATATATGTATATATATATATATATATATATATTCTCTAATTTGATTGACTTAATTCATTTGTTTGCATTAAATTTTAAATAAATAATAATTTAATTGAAATGTATTGATCTTACAAATGATTGGTTTATTGAGCAAAGAGATGCGGCCTCTATATGAAGAGTTAGTGGACTCGTTAAGAAAGTTCGATTCGGTTCCAATGTTGCGTTTGGAGAGCCCTGAGGTGTGGCCGCCGTATGGGTTATAATTGGAGGAAATCCTTGTAAAATATCTTTATTATTATCTTGTAATTTAGAAGGATTAGCAGAAACCCCCAGTCCAGCCGCAGGATTGTTTAATAGTTGGATTTCTGTGCAATAATAGCTTATATTAGAAATAATGAATAACGAAAACTCTAGAATGATAAAACTATTTAGATATTACTTAATTAAGACTATTTAACATATGTTCGTTTGATTGTTTCACTTCAGCTAATCTGAAGTCTAAATACCGATACCATTGGAAAATTTCAAATCATTATAATATAGTGCTAATCATAAATTTCGTTTTCGATTTTATTTCTAAATTCTCTCAATTAAAAGTTAAGATACAATCTTAATATATTGTAGAATAATCTAATGCACACTTTATTAATTAATGTTATTCATTAACTATATTATTAAAAGCCTGAGCTATTGAAACAAAATATAGTCAGAAATGATAGAATATTCGAGGAATATTTACGTAAAAAGAAATTGTAATATTTAACAACCTTTTTCTAAATTATCTTCTGGACCATAAAAATATATTAATTTTTCTTGTTTAATTTGTTCATCATTTTCAGAAGAGTCCAAAGAGCTTTGTTTCTTGTCGTCCTAATGATGAAATTGCATATAATTGGCAAATCCCAAACTGAAATGAACTAATGCTAATAACAATATGCAAACCTCTTGAGAGAATCCTTCAACTAATATGGCAACTAATAAGTTGAATAATACATAATTTCCGAATGTCATTAGAGCTACAAAATAAAGAGCCGCATAAGGAGATGTTCTCTCCATTCCATTAAACAGAACGACATTCCAATCTTCCTGTGTAAGTATCTATTGGTGGACATGAATTAGGATATATTCAATTAAAAGCATTGTTTAGAAATACTCTAAACCGACTCTAGAGCTGACAGGCACTGATTTGAATATTATACTAATGATTCTAAATATAATTCTAAGATTAAGATAATTATAAAAATTTTAAATCTAATTTGCAATAAAGTTAAACTAAGCACATGTTATTCTATGATTTATAAGATATAATTGACTTTAAATTCCCAAAATAGTTCATGTTTGACATTAATGAATGCTCGTCCGTTTACAAGTACTTGCAATTAATTTGTCATTGGATCTCAACATCACTGCATAACTTGAATATAACTTACAGTAATACACATTTAAATTATATAAATACTCTATTTACTTTTTATATTTTACAACTACAGTATTTATTGAAAGCTTATTAGAATTTTAGTATTTTTTATTAAGATTTAAGATTTAATTAAGTCAATTAAGATATTATTATTAATATTTTTAGTTCTAATTAAGAGTTCATTAGATAACTTAATCAAAGAATGCCTGTTGGCTTCTGTTTGTTTAGTTTGTATATAAACTTACGACAGACCTGAAAAACAGTAACTGTAGCCCAAAGAATATTATCGAAATGTTTTCGATTACACACACATTTTAATTTAGGATTGAGTATATCATCACAAGTGCAGTATTTCTTTGTGCCGTCTGATTGTATAAATGTGCAAAATTTTCCGCCAAACAAATGCATGCCAAGACAACTAATGCCATAGTTGACAAAATAATATGCAATCTTTCTTTATAATACATTTACATCACTTGCATCGCTTTAAATTTTATATTATTTACAAAATTAAATCATAAAAATTAGCTTATGTTAGTTCAAAACTATAAATATATTTGATTTGGAAAAGTGATTAAAGACTGAAAATAAGATATAAGTCGTATTGATTTTTAAAGTTAGAAACAAGAAAAAAGTGATTGCGAACTACATTCACATAAATCACTGCTAGAGGTGAAGCTGACAGACGGCAACACAAAGCGGACACAGAATGAGCGTGCATTTGCAGGAACTGTACTTCCATTTAATGAGTATTTCTAATACAGGTATAATTGTTTGACTACAACGTACTGATTATTGATATAGTTTTTCTGTCTATTACTCTAACTCTATGTTTTGGAATATATAACGAACTCGCAGTTACGTAAGTCTACCTGAAAACAATTGGTTAACTAATCTGACTAATAAAGTAATACCTGAAAGACAGTTACGAGAGCCCATAATAATGAATCAAAATTCTTTCGGTCGCATTGAATCGTATTTTCCGGAGTTTTTCGACAAAACTTACAGCCAAATAAATTCATACCGAGAATACTGTAATTAAAAGGGTAAGAGCGAAGCAATTCAACTAAAAATATTTCACATTTACAACAAGGGCTGCTATAAAAGCTCAATTAGGAAAGTTTCAACGACTTAACAAATGTTATCACTATAAGCATTTATAATAATTGGATCGCTTATAGAATGGATATACTAAATACTGAACACAAAGCAATGCAATTTTTCAAAATTCATTTAGTAATTAATACTTACCTAAAAATAAATATAAATAATATTAGAAGAGCAAAAAAGACGGCCACATTATCTATTGTTCGTAGCATTATTACTAACTGACGTCTTAATGCGGGCATAAATCGGACCAATTTTAAGATTCTTAACAAACGAAAAGTTCTTAACACCGATAGTCCGGATCCGTGTTCTTCCATTAGTTCGAGAAGACTTTAAAAGCAAAGATGTATTACTTATAATTAATTTAGAAAATGGTGATCTTTGTTACCTCAAGATGACTATACTTCCGTCAAACACATTAAATCCACTGCTTATATAAGCATAAAATCCTTCTGCTGTCAATTTGAGAACCATTTCACAGCCAAATATAGCTTTTGAAAGAAAACATAAGAATAACTAATCTTATTATTGCGAAACACATAACAAATATAAACAAAAGATTCAGCAAAATATGGCACGAATGGCATGAATGCCAAGAATGCATACCTGTAAATATTATATTACTTATTTCAACGGCTTGTGTCAAACTCTCGGGTTGATTATGATATTCGATTCCCATACTTAAGGTATTAAATAAAATGGCCAGAAAAATAGCTCTTTTAAAATAATTATGATTCACCATAACTTTAAGTCCAGATTGCACTGTCGTCCAAATTGAGAAAAATGTACTTTGCTTTTTACATTGATCATCATTTTGCTCGTCTTCTCCATCCCAAGAGTATTCAGTAGTACTCCAACCTCCAGTACCCGTACCTCCAGCTTCGCTATGTGTCGCCAAAGTTTCTGTAATACTCTGTAATTGCAGTTCACTTTTCAATGTAACAAAAGTTGGACTCGGAGTTGGCCTTAAAAATAATAATGTTGGCGCTGAACAATGTCTACCAGATTTAGGAGCGGTTAAGTGTATTGATTTTAACGCGAAAGCGTCGCTTTTTTCTCCTTTATTGGTGCTATCAATTGCTTGAATATCACTATTTGTTTGAGTAACTGAACTGTCTTTGCTCTCCTCTTTCGGATAATATTTATTGGAAGACTTTCTAATTTTGTTTGTATGTTCAGCACATATCACTTCAGGATAAATATCATTCTGTTTTATCGGTGAATAACTCAGATCAATATCTGATACTTCAGGACTGGCTCGCGGGGCTTCTATCCCAAGGCATTGAGAATTGGTCGTTGAAGTGGCTTCAGGTGAGGGCAGGGGTGGGACAATTGGGTTATCACATCTCATTTGTTTTGGTCCCTTTAAATGAAAGGGTTCAGAGTCAAAATCATTTGATTTATTTTTTATAAAATGTTTTCTCGACTTTCGCGATCTTTTGTGAGTGCGTTTATAGCCGAGTGATATAGCATTAGAGGCTTCATTGATAGCTATTGTTCTATCAATGCTTGTTTGGTGCCCATTATATTTGTTTCGATACCATTTCAATGATTTTCTTTTAGATTTTCTCCATAAGTGAGCGAAATATTTAATTATAGCCGCGTAACAATTGGTTGGCTCTGAAGCACTATAACTGGCAAGAGTGCTCACTGAATGGCAACTAAAATTCAATTGTTTGTCATCAACATTAGTAACTCAATAAACTTTATATTCGAGATAAACTCAATTTTTACAAAAAACAATCTGTCAGTTTATAAGTCAGACAAAGCAATAAATGTTAATCTCATGTAATACATACCGCGCTCTTTCCTGTCTCATTCGCTCCATTTCACGCTTTTTAGTCTCAGAAAATTGTGTTGCGATCACAACCAAACATAAGTTAATCATAAAGAAAGAGCCAATCTATTCATCGAATAATCAACAGATCCAATATTTATTATAAGTCACAGTAAATTACATTTTAGTTTTGAACCTCTATTTTAAGATTAAACGTATAAATATGAATATATAAACTTGACTCTAGTGTGAAAACTAGATATGAAAATCTTTCAAATAAGTGATTATAATTACTTATAATTTGTTTTAATGGTAATTATGTGAATAAAATAAATTAAAGACAAACCACAATAAGTAGTACAAAATAGAGCCAATCCCAGAAAGAGTGCGCGTCCTGGACGTAATACATAATATCAGACCAACCTTCTAAACTAATAACTAAGAATATTGCAGTCCAAGCCATCCCTACGTTATCAAATGAAATGGCGTCTTGAAACGGATTTCTGTTACCAGCTTTACATTCAGTATAATATTGATTCCAATTGACACAATTTGTATCATTTGGCTCATTATTGTTATTTGGTAGCGCTATATCATTGCAAACTAAATGGTAATATCTAGATGGTAACAAATCAATGCATCGGTGCATTCCGTTGTCTTTGTCAAGACTGCATATATATTCTTTGTCTGTGTCTTGATTTTGATAATACGAAGCTATTGGACTGCAAAACGAGACAATATATGTTACACCGGATATTTGATTACATTTATTAAACATTTATACTATAGTACTCGACACTTATTTTAAGAAATGTCTGAATATTAATATTTTTAGACATCATTTGAAATATGAAAAGGAATCGCAGGCTTAAATAAATTATGATTACATTCCCAGTTATATTCATTTGCATATTCTATGAGTTAAATAATTATTACAGAATATTCTTCCAAATAATAATTAGAATATTAGTTTCAAAACAATCGAATTATGCACAAAACTTGCAACATTATGCCCATTATGTATAAAATTAAAATAACACTATCCGTTCAATGATCTTAAATAATACAGAATATTAGAATTATTTTGATTTTAAAGTAGACACAATTCAACCATATCTAAAATTAAGTTTTGAAAAAGCTATGAAAAATATTGATTATTTATTATGACTTTTTCATTAAAAAAATTGTCATTAAAACCAAATATTTTTAAAAATTAATTTTTAAAATAACAGCAGAATTTCAAGTCAACAAAGAATAATATTAAATAAAGTATCGAAACTTAAAATCTTTCAGTAATTAAAAATAAATTATGCATATCTGAAGAGCAGATTTATTAGAATTTACCACTTGACTAAAGTTTTATAGTTAGTAGACATGCATTTCTGACATTAAAAATTCAATTCATTAGAATATAAGTGTTTTTTTAAAAAAAGACGTACACATGCAAGTAAACTATCTGTTAGAAACAACTAAAGCTAATACTGTATTTATTTATACTATGGAAAAAATCGATTCTTACTGTAAAACTTTGACTCTTTCAACATATATTTGAGAGATATTGTACCTGAAAAGAGTGGGAATATATGTTCTATCAAGTTATAAAATTTGATTTAAGTTAGTAAATGTATTGTACATCATGTGAATCAATTTTATGCAGTTATGTAAGAAAATTAGTTAAAAATTGATAAACCGTTTTTACTATTTTTATCAAAAATTTTGCAGTCTTATTATATAAGTAAAAAAAACTATTTTTTAATATGTCTAATAATTGAATGTTTGACAAATAAATCGATATTGATTAGCGATTACTTGACTTTTGCTTTTAACTATTGATTGAACACTGATTCGCCTCATTATTTCATTTAAGCACTAATACTGTATTATACGCTGACATCAGTTAAACTCGTGTGAAATTTTAGGTTTTAATCTCATTAAAATTTAGTTAACGTATTGAACACAATTAGGTAAATCATAATAAGATAGTGAAACTGTATTTAAAATCGGATAAAGAAACTTGAAAATAAACGTTATCTATAATATTAAGAATACGATATATTACTTAAGAATAAAACACCTGTAAGTAGAATAAAATATAGACAATGCTGTATCGTAAAATTCTTTTTAAAACTCATTATTAAATCAAACATGTAAAAATAGTTTTTATTAAAACACTCATTCCAAATAAATAAATAATAGACATTAAGTTCGGAATTTATTTCTTAGTTAAAATCATATAAACATATTTAGAATATGAATAAGTCTACTAATAAGTCTAT
Organism: Nothrus silvestris; assembly: GCA_033995675.1. Taxonomy (NCBI): domain Eukaryota; kingdom Metazoa; phylum Arthropoda; class Arachnida; order Sarcoptiformes; family Nothridae; genus Nothrus; species Nothrus silvestris. Next base: position 9,387 of record JAUJYU010000635.1, read on the forward strand.
TTTAAGTGTTTGGCACTTGACTTAAATCAGTGCAATGTTATGCAGAAAATAATAGCAAAATTGAGAGAATGTTCAAAATTTTGATTCAAAAAATATTGAAAATGAAAAAAAATCGCTTGAATCTAATTTTTTTTGTAATAATCATTTTGCACAAGAATTTCTAAATTCTTGTTTACTTAATTATTTTCAAAAGATAAGACTATAAATGTAATAAAAGTAAAGTGATTATTGTTTATGTTCTAAAAATTTTCATTTCGATTCTGTTCCAGTTCTGAGAATCGAAATTAAATTTAGCTTTTCATTTGAGTTCCAGTTCTCAGAACAGAAACAACACTAATTTAAACACTATTTTAAGAGATTAATTTAGACGCATAAAACTGAATTGTACAGTATATAACGTGTTAAAAATTACTATTCATTAGATTTGGTGGATTAGGCAAGGTGGATTTGGTGGATTCAAATTTTATTTCGATACACAATATTTCTTTCGCAATAAGTAAGACATCTTTTTCTTAATATTATTGATAAATATTTTAAGATTAAATTTGCTGATCATCACTACAAATAGAGCTTTTCAAAAATTTTAAAGTTTGAGTTTTTGAGATATGCAAATATTGTTATTTTGAATATTAGTATAATGTAAAAGTTGAACTTCAGCTGACTTGTGAGACCTTCTAGATTTTTGTATATAAAACACATTATTCAATATTTGATAGTTTTTCCTAAATTATAATTTGTATTGTTTTATTCGTTTAAATAATAATTAATAAATGAATGAAAACTTTACAACTTTGATATATTGGCGAATTTATTTAAGCAATGCCTATGTTTTAAAGTTATTTTGTGTAATATTGATTGGTTGAGCTTTCTTTTATCTTTCACTCAAATAATGATTGAGATTAATGATGGAATATCTATGTTTTTTTAAAGACTTGTGTTGTTTACCTCGGATACGATACATTTGGCGGCAGAACTATATGACACCTTTGCCTCAATAGACCGGCCCATAATTGAACGCCAATTATACCAAAAATGAAGAATACGAAAAAACATAATAATAAAACATTTCCTAACATCTAAGATATTAAAAGTACAAAAATTATATGTAAAAAATGGTGAATAACTTAATTGAATACAAGATACTTAACTGGAAGTGTATCCAAGAGCAACATGACCAAAATGCGCATACCTTAGACAAAAATAGAATTAATGCTAATTCTTCAGGTAAGCTATGCTTTTTCAACACTTGCTCGGTATTCGATTGATTGCTCTCAATGGACGAAGAACTCTCACTGTTCTGATCGCAGATAAATTCATATTTCCCACATCCAAACAATATTCTAGAGCTCTAAATATAACATTTTAGCATTTAGAAGTTAATTCAGTTTTCTATTAATTATATCAATTATTTATTATATATTTTATACTCCCATAATAAAAAAACCTTAATCATTTTTTTTAAAATTAAAAGTATTTTTCTTAAAAAAAACTATAGTTTACATGTATTTAATAGCGATAGTTCTAATTTACGTCTAATGTATGTAATATAATGTTACTATCAGTGACATATTGTTTGAGAATTTTATGGTGATATATGTTTGATAGCAAAACAATATTTATTATGAAGTTTAATATCCAACTCTGTTTCATACCTTCAAATAGTTAAAAAAAATTTGATAAGGTAAAGAGTTGAAATATTAAACTTCATAACAATAATTAAGGATATCTTACTTAAAAGTCTCTGGAACTATGTGATTTATAAAATACAGCCTTCGAGAAAACAGTCTGACATTGTTTATGTAATTTTACACCACCTTACAATCAATTTATTTAGATGAATTTTCGGTTACAACTAAGTTGATTTCCATCTTTCCTGCAACTTTCAAACTTTCCTATGTTATATAATGTATTTCAAAATTTTCAATGTAATCAATTTTTTGCCTTAATTTTTTGTGGATCTTAAGATTGGATATTTTTTATGCCCTTATGATTGGCTCAAACTAACGGTATTTAAATAATTTATTTGATAATCTGAATACATTAAAAGTTTGCTAGAACGAGCAACTAAGAAGACAAATTTTTGGTTCTTTTAAGAAGTGTTTGTTTTAAAATAATGGTATTTAGGCTATAAAGCATTTGTAAAGGATTTATCATAGGTTCGTAATAACAAGATTTTTATACAAAATTTTAATAATTTATGATATCTTAATAAACATATTATAATAAAATATTATTTTATTTAGATATAAAAAAATACTAAATTCAAATTATTCTAACTTCATCAAATTTATCAAATGTGAAAAAAAATATATCGCAAACTTATTTTTAATTTACTTAAGTTTTAAGCTTTAAAATATTTTAAAAAAGCTATATTTATCTGCAAAACTTAATTAATAAATTTAAATTAAACTCTTTTTGATAAATAAATTTATATCTTTTCTCTGGAATCTTTTCACAAGAATTGATAAAAAGGTTGACACTTTATTTAGTGAAGAAAATTTTAATAAAGTTATGTCTTAAAATGTCTGAAAATGTATTCACTTTTTTAAT
>JAUJYU010000636.1:0-11931 GCA_033995675.1 Nothrus silvestris
ATAATTAATTTAAGACTATCAATATAAATTAATGTTTAATTATATTTTTTGTATACTTTTTGAAATATAAAAAATTTGAAATATGATTTTTATTGCTCCATTCATTTGAACCAACTTTATATGAACAAGTCTAGTATTAATAATTCTATAAATAATACCTATGATTGACTAACTTTCCAATTTCCATTAATAGTGGAGCAATCATTGATAAATGATATCCACAATTATCATCGATTTCACTGTATTCAGTCTATTGAACGATTATTTATATATTAAGTCTCAAAAATTTCTCGAAATTTAATAACATTATTTTTCAATGACAATCATAAGAACTTTATTGGCTGAATAAATCATCATAATTGTTTGAATGTTTGATGTTGTTTTGTTGAGGATAATCATTAACAAAATAATTAGTTTAAATATTCTTTTTTTAATAATTAAAAAATTTTAAAAATATTTATGCAAAATTTAATATGAATGAATATAACAAAAATATAAATTAATTTGTAATTTTACCTTGCATATAAGATTTTAGATGGTCTATAAATTACATTAGAATAGTCTTAGAACATAATATTAAATGAATTTTATGATAATAACTAAAGACGATGGAAATCGACAAAGTGATGAGTGTAGAGAGCAGTACTGTATATTTTTGCCATAATAGGGGACCCTCACCACCAAAAAGGCCTATTTGACTGATATTATAATTGAAAAATGCAATAAAAACCTATACCCCTAAAAATAAGTAAATATAAATACATATTTGAGGTGTTTTTAGCACATATAATATTGAATATTTGAGGTGTTTTTAGTAAATATTATATTGGCCTCAGGCCTTCGTTAGCACATATTTTTCTAAGCACTTGTCATAATATATGCGAATAACTCATTCTTAAACAATTGAGTTATTGGAAAAACTGCTAAAACCCATAATAAAAATATGATATTTTTATATTGTAAACTCTCTCCAATTCCTATTAAAGGTTTAATATATAACCCAATTATTGTAAAAATCTATTCCTCTACTAATAGTCATATCCATTGATAATTACTTATTTTTATTATGTAATACTTCAATAAGAGTAGAAACCGTTTAGCCTCTGGAAGTGCGGACTTATCATATAAATAGTTGTACTTTACTGTACCGTATATTACAATTTTATTAAACATTTTTCAAATCAATAATAACTTTATATAAAAATAAAAGCGTTGTTATAAAAAATAACATCACAAATGCTAATTAGATTTATCGTAATGTTTTATTGCATTTTTTAAACTACACATAAGAAAATAAATGCAATAATGATATTACGTAATTTGTAATATTAATAGATAAATTTAATTCTTTATAATAAGTGATTCCAATTATAGCTTTTAACTGTTTGTTTGTTTTTCTCATATTTTTTAGAAATATCTTTTAAACAAATGTCGAAACGTTGTTAATTGAATGACTCTATAAGTTAAATATATTTATTTAAGTTATTTTATTCAAATAATTAAAATCATTTTATTATTACATAAACGATGTTTTTTTTATTAAAATCTTATAACTAATGAAAACTAATAGTTAAGGAATAAAATTTTCGGTTAATATTCATTGGGTTGTAATTAATTTTGAAATTATACTATTAGTCGGAAAATTGAATTGATTATAATTTACAAATATACAGTTCACTTAACAAATTGCTGATATCTGTTATATATGATTGAGTATATTAAATATATATTAAATATAAAACACTGAGCTCTGAATTAAGCCAAATAACTAGAGTCGAGACATTCGAGCGATTTGAGAAGTGCATAGAACGTTAGCATACAAAAAGTTAGGAAATGTCCATCAATTATGTCTAAAAAATTTATTATTACAGAAACTAATATTAATTATGCGAATAAATATAATAAATATAATAAATATAATAAATATAATAAATATAATAAATATAATAAATTATGTGAAATATAAAAAAGATTGAATTATTTAAGAGTATTTGATTTAAGAAATATAAACAATAACAGGAGTTGAGTGATTTTCCATAATTTGTTTAATACTAATGTTATATGCATTGCAACCCAACCTATTATTTGTGACATTTATGAATAGATTGAAATCTTTTAAATAATACAATAATGAGACAGATGTGAATCAATGAAAAACTTCTAAAAAACTTTAATATATGAATAATCATATCAGTCAGTATCAGCTTTTGTTGAGATCAGTCACGCTTTTAATGTAATCTAATCTCAGATAAGACCTAAAATTAATTATTATAACCATTTTGTGAAACCTTTAATATTAAAAATTTTATATTAAAATAAATTAACATTTATTATAAACTAAACTAAAACTTTATTTAACAACTAATTAATAAAATACGTAATTAAAGTGAAAGTAATGATTAAATTAAAAGTTATCATAAAATAAGAATTTGGGTTTATATGAGACCCAATTTTGATGACCAACAAAGATACCATTAAGGACACCACTTATCATAGTCTTTATCATCAATGCTATACTAAACCCCAAATCAACTGCCATTACCTTCGAGTAGGGACCAGACCATTGGTCAGGTCTGCGACAAATGAAGATAATAGCATATGACATTTACATAAATAATTTATCAAAATTAGTAAGAGATCAATTAACAAAACATGAACATCATCATTTTATATGTGAAAGATGTTTCTATCATACAAAAAACATAGAAGTATTCAGAAGACATCAAACTCTATGTTATAATCACTTTGTCAATGAGAAAGCTATTCCTATTCTTCCCAAAGTTGAGAATAACATTTTAAAGTTTAAGAATATTCATAAAACTAATAGATTTCGTTTAGTGTATTATGCTGATTTAGAAGCTGTTTTAAGAAAGTTATTGAAATTAGAAAGTTATTCGTTAGATCATAAAAGATTGAAAGCATGACACGAGGCTTACGCTTATAGTTTCTTATGAGTAAGTAGTTTCTATAACAACTTTAAAAAATATACAGGTAACTCCGCTAAAGATACGATGAATAACTATGTAAAAACTCTTATAGAGGAAGGGCGAACGTTGAATGAGTTACTTCACAAACGATTAGAAAAATCTAAGAAACCACGACTTAGTTTGGAATACTGGTATAAGTTTAAAAATGCAGAAAAGTGTTACTTCTGTAAAAGAGAGTTTACTGAAGATGATAAAAAAGTTAGAGATCATTGTCATATAACTGGTGAATTTAGAGGAGAAGCTCATCAATCATTCAACTTAAATGTTAGAACCTCATTAAAGATACCAGTATTCTTCCACAACGGGAGTGGTTATGACTTTAAACACTTCATTAGGAAGCTTTACAAGATTGATAGAAACATTAAGATAATCTCTCAAACTGAGGAGAAATACTTTTCTATTACTGTTAGAGTAGAAGGAACTAATATCCAATTTGAATTCAAAGATTCACTCACATTCCTGTTGAAATCAATTGATAAATGAGCTAAGGTGCTATATGATAAAGATAATGCTGGAATTAAAAATTTTAAAAATTTAATCTCTTACTTCCATGATACTCCACATGAAATATTAGAGTTACTAGTACAAAAAGGTATATTTCCTTAAACATATCTTGATAGTTTCGACAAGCTGGAATATTCAGAGTATCCAAATATGAATCTTTCTATGATAACCTAATGATAGGAACATTGAGAAAAAAAACATGAAAGAGGAAAGGAATTGTGGAATTATTTTAAGTGCAAGACTTTTAAAGAATATATGGAATTGTATCTAACTTGTGATGTTTTGATATTAGCTGATTGTTTTGAAGCTTTTAGGGATTTAGCATTAAAAAATTATGGATTTAGATCCTGCTCATTACACTTCAAGTCCGGGTCTTACACTTCAAGTAGAAAAATCTTAATGAATTGAAAACCCCAATAATACTAAAAATTTCTATTGATGGAGCTGTTGTCTCTAAACTTAATTGTATATACTTTAATAGCATTTAAAGCAAATATTAAATTTCCTAAAACTAGATTTCATGTCATTTTAAGATTACTAACAATTAATAAAACTTATGATAATATAATTTATTATTTTCAAAATCTTCATAAAGACATTTAATCTATTGCAGATAAAAAATTCATATTTTATGAAATACACAAATCCCTATTAATTTGTTCTGATACGAAAGCTTTGTTGTTTTATGGGAATCAACAGTGTGAGGAATGCGCAGCATTGCTGCTATTGTAAAAACTTTAAACAACAAATTCATGTCATTAAATTCTCTTTAAATTCAAACTATGAAGTTATTAAAAGAAAACTAATAGATTGAAATGATTTTAGACAAAATAAAAATGGTATAATTAATAATATGATAATAAAATTGGATACTTTTTGTTATATTGCAGATACATTGCATTTAAGAGTAAGATCAATTGACAAGGTTTTTAGTTCAATATTTATTTCAATAATTGCTCTTAAAAAATGACAATATATAAGGTTGGAAAGAAAGTTTTCGCATTTTCTTAATATGTTTGAATAGCGTTATTTATGTCACTCTAAGGATTTGTTTACAAATCAATTTGATTCGAATTCGAATACATCTACAAATTGATTACAATTGTGTATTGAAATAGTTTTGAAATTTAATAAGTTTTGAAACTTCTGCCCTGTCTTCAGATGATAAACATCATAGGCATTGTATGCTCTATGAGTTTAGACGTGACGCTAAAACCACTAAAAACATTTGTCAAATTTACGGTGATGTCATTAGCGTCCATAAATGTCAAGAATGGTTCACCAAGTTCAAATCAGGCGATTTTGACCTGAATGATCGCCCGAGATCTGGTCGACCATCAGAGTTAGACAATGACCTCCTGAAAGCACTGATTGAGTCAGACCCGCGTCTTTCTAGTCGAGAATTGGCCGCGAAATTCGATACCACTCATGCGACTGTTTGAGGGTTTGGGTTCCTCACCATCTTTCGCCTGAGAATTTGCTTCTACGCTCTTCAATTTGCACTTCTTTGTCGGCTCGACAAGCGGTGGACCCATTTTTGAAACGAATTGTTACTGGGGATGAGAAATGGGTTTTGTATCACAATGTTGAGCTTAAGATACAATGGCTCAATTCAGGCAAGGCACCGATACCAACACCCAAATCTGGTTTACACCCCAAGAAGGTTATGCTTTGTGTTTGGTGGGACATGGAGGGTATGGTCTATTTTGAACTCCTGGATATGAATCAGACAATCACTGCTGAGGTCTATTGTCAACAATTGGATCGATTGAGAGATTCTTTGGCCAAGAAAAGGCCCGCTCTGGCCAATAGAAAACGAGTAATACTTCAACAGGACAACCCCAGACCTTATAATGCGAATGTCACCCAACAAAAAATTAGTTGTTTAAGTCGTTTAAGAGCTGATTCTCGAAACCAATGGAAACATATTTGTATTGAAGAGCCATTCGATGGAAGTAATGTCGCGCACACTTCTTTGATTCACAAATATTTAATAGAATTTTAATCGCGTTTCAAAAGAGTTATTATTTAATTAATGAAAAACATTGTTTGAATTCTATTATTCATGACTTTAAATAACTTTTCATAACTTTAAATATTGAAAAATTGCCAAAACGTCTACATTTATAGAATTAATTGAATTAAACATTTTTTTAAAGCGTAGAAAAAGTTTTACTCAAAATATTTTAAGAATTAATAACTATTTGAATAAATAAATTAAATTTTGATAAATAAAGTTATAAAAGGGATTCTTTCATTTATGACTGCTATTATATCGGTTAACAATTATAGTAACAATTTATATATGAATTGCGCTTATTTTATTTTATATACTCATGTAATACACTCGGGTCCAAAAGTCTTTTTCAGAGTAGAAAATCACAGAAAATGCTTAATTAAATGAAAATCATTTACTTAAAAATGTATTTAAATTAGTTTTTAATGAAGAAATCGGTACTAAATGAGTACACAAAAGTTGTTTAACTTTTATCAACAAATTAGTTATATATTTAAGGAAAGCGAAAAGTCACAGACTAGTGTTCAAAAGTAATTTTCATATATATTAACTTTTGAAAATTAACTAAATTAAGAGCTAAATTAAACAAGTAATAACGAATTGGCACCCCTTTTGCTTCAATAATAGCATCAAGACGATATGGAACCGATTCGACCAATGTTTTAATTTATTTTTTGGGCATTTGATCCCATGTTTCTCTCAATACTTCCAAAACCTGACTATTGGTTCGGGCGCTGACCATCAAGGTGACGGTCAAGGTATTCCCACGCGTGCTAAATCATATTGAGATCTGGGGATTGTGGGGACTATTTAAGAACCGATATCTTGTTTTCCGCAAAGTAATTACGCGAAGCGGGGGCCGTATGTTTCGAATCAAAATCTTCCTGAAACACAAATCGGTGACAGATTCCCATTAGGTCTGCAATGAATTGCAAATTGTCTTCAAGTATTTCTCTATGGACATGTGTCATAATTCCATTGACAGCAACCAGAGATCCCGTCCCGTAATAGCTAAGACAGCCCCACAACATAAGTGATCAGCCGCCGTGTTTCATAGTGGGTCTCAAATACTTTAGTTTATACCTCTCTGAGCCGTCGGGAAACAATAACTCGTCTCTTACATCCAATTAGTTCGAACTTCTTCTCGTCCGAACAAATGACTCGATGTCAAAACCACTTCGGCCAAAACATTATCTCTTTTGCGAGCGCGACCCGACGCTTACGATTTCGTAGATTTATGAATGGCTTTTTCACAGCTATGAAACAGCTTAATCCTTTACTTTTTATTCGTCTTTTAACAGATTTAGAGATGTTAAGCTTAAGATTAGGTATTATTTGCCGCGGAGGTAGAATTGGATTCATTGTCCACTCCCAAAGAATATTTAGATACGTATGTATATCCGTGTTTTACGCGGGCGACCCATTTTATTAAAATTATAAGTCGTTTCGAATGTGTTCATCTTTTTAACAATTGTGGAAACGTTTTATGGGCTTATCAGGTATTCAGAAGCGATGTCTTTCGGTCTTTGTCTCGATTTTCGGCGATAATATATTGTTAAACGCTCTTCGGGTGAGAGATAATGCCTTTGAATATTTTGACGCTTTATAGGTCTATAAAAGCAATTAAAGCTTTATTTTTTAAATTTATTTAACTTTAATAAATATTACCTAATATTTTCGTCATTTTCCATAATTGATTTGATCCGATATTAGACTTAATTCGATTGCCAACCGAAATGAAATTTACTTTTGGACAGCACTTAATGACAAAAACCTGGTATAACTAGAAGAGAAGTTACGCGATTATAAAACTTTGTTTACAGTTTTAAAAATCAGTTCATATTGTAAAGGACATGAATTAGTTAATAATTAATTTTTATTGTAAACCCAATGGCAATGTTTCTTTACAAACCAATATTGTATTTCACAGCCACCGCCTAGTAACAGTCATAATACTGTAACACTATTATACATAGCCAAAGAATAATACATAACCATTGTATACATACACACACAGTTATACAAAGTGATGCATAGTAACAGACTAATACTTGTGTCATAACTTACTTTAAGTCTATGTAAGTTGTATAGCAGTAAAACTCTATACAACTCACACATCGTACGATCATACGATATTGTAAACCGAAAGCCTACTTAACTAAGTTAAACTACCCACATATTGTAACTTATTCTGTATAACCCATACCTTGTAAACGAACGCTTAGTTATCAAAATTATACTACCCAATATAACTTATTCTATGTAAACCGCGCATAGTAACATATTTTGTCATACGATCACCCGATCGTACGATATTTCAACCAATAGAAGCCATTCCATAGCAAACTGATGTCAATATGTATTGTATTAATTTCTGCACTAAGAACGCTTATACGAAACTCTATGGGATAACTTGGCTATAAAAGAAGCTGCACATCGCATCAGAGAGCAGTTCCACTTTGGTCATAAGAGTGATCCATTTTTGGCATTAAGCTAGTCCGCCGGCAGCCTTTGGATAGACTCTCTTTGGGACTCAAACATTAATTCTGTTATATTGAAGTTGCTATTAATATAGTGCTACAAAACTGCTAACTGCGTAGTTAATCAGTTAATCAGTAATTCAAATATTTATCTATTTAATTATAATTATCTTATTGTATTTAAAATTAATCTTTTTAAAATAAAATATAAAAATAACCATAAGACGCCTGGAAATTCATTTAGAGAATCTGTTAGACTTTCTTTGACTGACTCAGGAAGTGTACCAAACGTAGTACGCCTTTACAATATGCTTTGTATTGATATATAACTTAAATACCTTTTCTTAAGATAAATGGTTTTATTTTCAAGAAATTGAGATTTGAGAAGCTCTGAAAAAGACTTTTAAACCCCACCGTACAAAAATGCAATATTAACATATATTAAAAATATAAAAAATTTAAATCAATTCAAACCTCAATAGTGGTCTTTTCTTTCTATTAGAGTTTTTAATCGCTTTTTTCAACCAATAATTTGTGTCCATTTTTAAAAACTTTATAATAGAGTCTATGGAATCGAATTTTACATATTATTAAATATCTCAAAAACCATAAGAGATATCCAAAAAAATACATCAAAATGAGTTTTTATGAGCTCTACTTAAATATATCATCAGATTTGGTATACGAAGATCTTTTTCTTATTTCATACCCTTCTTTGATCTGAAAACTTTCCAGAACTTTCCGAATTTTCCAAAAATTTTAAATGTAGCACAATATATGTGAAATATCTGTAAATTTCATTTTACAGTCAAAGCTCGTTTATGTAAAAATAATGAGGAATGAAATTCTTTTTATAAAACCGAATTTTTACCCAAACAAATGTTCAAATTTTTCAATCTTTTAGCTAATAATAAATTAAGTAAATTAGTTGTTATTAAAGAAATCGTAAATTTGAGTCTGTTTAGCTTTAAAAATGTCAGATTCTATGATAGTTTTTTCATATTCTTCTAACAAACGAAATGCGTTTTCTGGAATTTTATCATTTGACATGTTGAAAGATTTTAATTTAGAAACCATATCCAATGCCTCTTAGAATGTTACTGTTTTTCCTTCACTATTGTCTTCTATCGGCTCTTCTATTTCAGTGTCACCAGAATTGATATCAATATTTTCTTCAATAATTGCAAATTCATCAGTGATTGATTTTTCACTGATTTTTGCACAAATTAACAAATTGTCGTCAACTGTTATGTATTCTTCAAAAGATTTATCTTTCATTCCTAATTTTTTTGACAATTCATTCCAACTTCCATTTGGCAGAGAATATTCTGTTTCATTTGAATCGCAGTCATCACTTCCAAATCCACATTTTCTAAAACAGTTTTGAATCGTTTCAGATGAAAGTTCTTTCCAAGAAGAATGAATCATAATCACAGCATCTTTAGTGTAATTGTCATTGACTGCTCATTCTCATATGCCGCTAAGAATTTTCTGACAATTTTGGTTCGATAACTTCTTTTAAGCCATGAAATAATTTCTGCATCACACGGCTGAAGGATTACAGTTGTATTTTTTTGGCAAAAATACTAATTTAATATTCGAAAATTGTAATTGAGGATGTGATAGACAGTTATCAATAAAAAACAGGATTTTTCTTTTTTGAATGACCATTTTCTGATTAAATTCCCCCATCATCTTAGTAAAGATCTCTCCTGTCAACCAAGCAGTTTTGTTGTGATGATAATTAACATGAGTGTTTTTAAAGCCTTTGAAACATCGAGGATTTGCAGATTTGCCAATTAATGTCATTTTTAACTTTTCACTGCCCGACATGTTGCAGGAGATGAATACCGTGACTCTTTCTTTGGACCGCTTTCCTCCACTACATGCTTCACCTTTAAAATGCATTTTATTATTTGGTAAGCATTTGAAGAAAAATCCAAATTCGTCCCCATTAAAAATGTTTTCTGGTAAATAATCTTTGATTATTTGTAGTAATCTTCCTGATGTCCATTCGGTCACTGTTTCCTGGCTCACACTATTGGCCTCTCCGTGTATTCGCCGGAATATGATTCCTTCTCTTTTTCTGAAGTTAGAAAGCCAACCATCACTTGCATTGAAGCCTTTGATTCCCGCTTTTTCAGCGTATTCCTTTGCCTTTTCTTTTAATAACAATCCATCAATAGTAATGTCAGTGTCGTGATCAACATTTTTCATGAATTTAACCAAAGCACTGTCTATTTTGGGGAATTTGCCATTTTGTATTTTAGTTGACTTTTTGCTTCGCTTTCCATTTTCATAAGTTGAGATGATATTTTCTCTGTTATTCCAAATACGGTAAACATTTGATTCACTTTTGAGTTCATATTTTTGCACGATTTCTGACTTCTTGACATTTTGTTTCACTAATTGTATAATTTCATACTTCTGTTGAATAGTAATTGATTTTCTCTTCGACATTTTGACACGAATAAAAATATTTTAAACTCAATTTGAAATGAAATTAGAAAAAATAACAATTTTACTATTCATAAACTTCACTGAACAAAACAAAATTGAAAGTGAACCTAAGAATGTACATGTGATCTTAACCTTAGATATTGATATTAAAATCCTTGAAATTTACAAAACTAAGCTTTTGAGAGTCTCAAGGGAGAGAGAAATGCCTTTACAAAATCAAGAGTTTTACAAAACTAAATTTACTTATTCGAGAGAATTTAACATTAGAGGTATAGGAGTTTTGACGGGGAATTCAATTTCATTTACAAAACTAAATTTTTACTCAAACGATAGTTACAAAAACGAGCTTTGACTGTAATATGTAAAAGGGCATAAATATGAATTAAATTAAATCAAGTTAATTTAGTTTAGTTTAGTTTAGTTTTGGTTATGTTAGATTAGTTTATGTTAGTTTAAGTTTACTTTAGATTAGGTTAGGTTAGGCTAGATTAGGTCATTTACTATGCTAATAGTCAATAACTTTTGAACGCTTGGTGATCCGTTCCTTGAACCTTTTTTATTGAATTCCTCGCCCTCGAAAACCCTTGTATGCAAAATGTGGGTGTGGTCTGAGGGGGCCACATTACTGCAGAATCCCCCCTATCAAATTTAATATCGCCCTCTTTTTTAAAACATAAATTTGTGTTATTTCCTAAATCTTGAAGATTTCCATAAAACCATCTTTTATAGCATTGGCATTTATTTTGCTCTTGATTTTGCATATACTTAACAATGCATTCTTTTTGAGATTTTGGAGCATTTTTATCAAAATTATTATTGTAATTATAACAATCGGTTTCATAAGGATTAGGTAATAGCTCTTCAGTGAAACTTTTAAGAGGTATTAGATATTGATCAGTATTTTTTAAACTTATAAATCGATTATCACTAATAATATTTGCTGAAGTTTTTTCTGAATGAGAAATGAAATTTGGATTTGAAAAATTTAAAATACTTAAATGTTGATTTTGAATTGCAAATATTAAGATTAAAACTTTATTTTGGAAAAATTTTAATCCGCTTGATATTGTCAAACATATTTTCGAAAATAGACTATTATTAGAAGGTATAATGATTATACGAGATAAATTTAAACTCATATCGACATCGTCAATCAAATATTTTTGGCATGTGATATAAGCATTAATATAATCTGAAATTTCTTTTAAACTAAAATTTTTTCCATAATTGAAGTTATTTATTTTCACACAATATGTGAAATCTGGGATAGCATAAGATTCGCCAATACTATTTATTTCCATTACTGTTTCATATTTGTAAAAATCAATTATCATTTCAAAAACTTGGTATAAAAATAAAAAATATAAAATATGTTTGAAAAATTTTCTTTTGTATATAAAGTAAAATAATTTTACTTTTATGAAAAAATATTTTAGATTATACATTCACTATTGTTTCACTAAGGAATATTATAGAATAATCA
>JAUJYU010000637.1:0-11931 GCA_033995675.1 Nothrus silvestris
CCCATAGAGTAAGTTAAGTGTTGTTCTTACTCAACGTTAGTCAAGTTATGCAGTAATGTTCGCAATGAATGTTTGGTCCCTTTTTTGCATTAAAACACTTTCCGTTAATTGAATTTTTGGCGCTTTGTATTGAATCGAGTATTGAATGTTTGTTTTGTTTCCTAATTATAAATATTATAAAAACTATTAATTAAATGAATTAATTAGAAGTTGTGTTGAATTAAAGTAGAAATAAAAGACTTTTAGGAATAATGTTTATAAATGACAATAAAAGAGAATTCTATGAACACATTTTGAGACAAAGAAGTCGTCTTTTGATATTAGTTTCATCTGATTTGGAGTCGATAACAGCCATAAAAATATTGCAATATTTGTTAGAATGCGATCACATTCTCTACACTTTGATTCCCATCTATTCTAAAGACGATCTCTTCAAGTCATTCAAAGAACACTCAGATGGAGTCAAATCCATTCTATTAGTGAACGTCGGCATCACTTTCGATGTCTGGGATTTTCTGAGTCCTGAAGAGTCGGTTCGGATATTCATTGCCGACAATCGGCGGCCGATCGACGTCTACAACGCCTTTCACGGCCAACAAATCTCTTTAATGACAACCATTTCTGACATAAACTCTATTGAAAACGAATTGCAATCCATTCCCAAATACGATGACCTCTTTTGGGAGTCTGACGAAGACGAGGACGAACTCGA
This sequence comes from Nothrus silvestris, assembly GCA_033995675.1. Taxonomy (NCBI): domain Eukaryota; kingdom Metazoa; phylum Arthropoda; class Arachnida; order Sarcoptiformes; family Nothridae; genus Nothrus; species Nothrus silvestris. The sequence goes on from JAUJYU010000637.1 coordinate 713, forward strand.
TGTGAGACAGTTGTCTTTGGATCAGTTGAACCGACGCAACCAGAAGAAGAAATGGGAAGCAAATCGAAAAGCGCTTAACTTCAAATACACTCAATTCAGTTATTATTCATACTCAACGGCTCTCCTATTCTTCGACCTCTCGTGGAAGTTATCCAAAGATAATAACGAGTTGTTATGGTTGGCGATCGTCGGCGTTTCGGATCAAGTCATTAATGGAAGGATTAATGAAGAGAAGAGTCGCAAACAATTCCATTACATTCGCGAAGCCATGACTCGTCTCAAGAATATTAGAGGCGAAAGAGGTCTCACTTTAAATACAATCACAAACAATACCGAAGAGAATACAAATGTTGTGACCAATAATAATCATTTGAACATTAATTATGAGAAAGACTTAAATCTAGTCCTTTATCGTCATTGGTCTGTATTCGAGAGTTTGAGACATTCAATGTATATCTCCTGTAAATTCAGAATTTGGAAACTGAGAGGACATAAGAGATTACTGGCATTTCTGGCAGAACTCGGACTTCCTTTAGTTCAATGCAAACAAAAGTTTTCGTCAATGGATTTGAATCTAAGAAATAATGTGAAGCAATGGATCGAAGAATTAAGTGTTAAATACGATTTGACACAAATAATCGGTCACTCATTTATAGCCAACCGTGGATTCAAACACAAACTGAACGCCAATGACGTGGCTTTCGCTGCTCGAGCTCTACTCGAGTCGGCCGACAAAGACAAACGACAAAACCAAAAGTTCTTCGAAGCCATCGATTGCTTGTCGTGGCATAACATTGAATTACTTGAGAAGGGCTTAGATTTGGCGAAACTCCAATTGACGGCTATTCTAAAACAGGTGCAGATGATAGTTGACTCGCGACAGATATCTTTACTAAACAATGTGTTGTGGTATATAATAATCGCTGAGAGCACACCAGACGCTAACCTATTCTGCTATACGGGATGTCTCAACTATTTGGCCAGATATGCACTCAGAGCCCACGCGTCCACTAATGTGAAGAATGTGCGCAGCTTTAAATTGCCTCTAATTGTAATTACTCCGAACCCCAAAAGGCCGGGAATGTCAATGGCTTGTGGTATTCCTCCCATTGAATGCAAGGATGCGCTTAATTTCTTCAGCAAAGCTTTTGAACAAATTAAAGATAAGTTAAAGGATTGTCAAATAGAGACGGATTTGATTGACTCGTGTGTCGCTCACTTGCCATATAGTGAAAGAATGACGTTTTTAAATGAAATTTCTCATCAAATCGGCTGATAATTAACTTTAGATAAATTAATAAATATATAATTAAGTCAATAACTACTACTAAATTCACTTTTTAATGAGCTCTAAGTCTCAAACATGCATTGAAAGCCGCGCTTCAATACTATTGGTTTGTTTTGACGATAAGCAGCGCTTTTCCTATATTTATAAATATTGTATAAAACTTTCAAATATTCCATATATTGATATCAATGGTTACCATTGGTCTAATTTCTTAGCTATAATTTATATAATTTTATTTAAATCATAACTTAATGACATTTAAATATATAATATTTCATATATTTCTAGTGACATGTCTTGCATTCATATTATTAAAAGGTTTTCATTATATTAATTCATTTTATCGAAACCTTTATATCGATTCATTGGATAACATTAGGTATGAATTAACGTAACTTTGTTTTCATTAGTATTAAATTAATTGTGAATTTAAAATCACAATCAAATCCATTCTTGAATTACTGTACGACTTATGCATAATATTTAACATATGATAATGTATTGAAATATTTATTAATCAATTATTAGCGCTTATTGTTTTCATGGACTTTGTTTTTATGCTCTCTATTATAAGTTATTAAACTTTATTAAATTTAATTTTTATTAATATTTAATTTTTAAGAATTTAAAATCTGAGCGTTTATGACACGAGTATTGAAATGATATATTAATAATCGATTTGTAAACATTTTTATAACTAAGTTGTTTTACTTTAGGTTCAATTATTTTAACTTTTTTAAGGTTTCATTTCATTGAAAGCAATTGTTTTAAAATAAATATTTATTAAATCAATAAAGGAATACATTAGAGGAATTCAATTGTGAATGCGTTGACTTTGAAAATTTAAAGCTTAAACCACTGATGTGTTAAGATTTCATCAATAGTGGTCTCACAACTAAGTCCACGACTAGTATTTTGCTCAACAAGTCTTTACGCAAGTTGTCAGTAATCTTTCCGTTGTCCCAACTTTTAGTTGATATTTCATTAATGAGTTTGTTTTTGTCGTCCGTCTTCTTGAATGGGAATGAGTTTGTCATCAAATAATATATAATGACTGTCAATCGAAATATATCTCAACTCATTTCGTCGTGTTTTGTTTGAAGGACTTCTGGACTGAAGTATTGAGACTGAGAGTCATTCACATCACACAAGACTTTGATACCACTGGTCTTGAAAGAGCAGTGGAACAGTTCCAGACCGAATAGTTTGAGCGCTTCTTGTCTAACAAAATATTATCGATATTTAGGTTATGACCAAAAGCTATTCCCATACTATGTAAATATGACAAACCATCCGCAATACTTTTGCTCCACATTTTAGCTTTAATATCTCTGTTTTCGTTCGTAATTGTTTTTAAGTAATGGTTTAAGAATATGTTATATCCCATCAGATTCATGAAGATATAAACCTTTCCATCATTTGTCAAATAGCTCTGCCTAATGCTCATTAATTTTGGACTTTGTAAAGACTGAAGGATTTTGAGTCTCTCCTTTCGATAGCATTCAATCAACTCTCTTAGCAAATCTTTAATCCTTACAATCTTTACGCCATAATCTCGGGTGTCGTCCGGATAGACGGCCTTCACAAAAGTCCAATACTCTCCTGAACCGAATAAATTGTCGTGAAATATCTGCCACCGCTCTCTAACAATGGCTTCTTCGTCGTGAACATGAGTGACATCAAACGACTTATTAGTCATTCGTAACACTTCTTTGTTTGTCGACTGCTTCTAACAATTTGGTTCGTTCTGCGATTGAAGCCATTCTATTCTTATATGTAATTCCGTTAATAAGTGTATTCTTTTATTAGCAGTTATTTAATTCTGGTGATTGTCGGTCGCGCGCATACAAACTAACCTAATCTGACTCCAACACAACATTTTCTATAATTATTGGTTGTGCTATAGTGTAAGCACAACAATAACGGGCTCACATCCGAGGCCACAATATCCCTCATTTCAAATTGTGCTTAAACTTTGCTAATAGTCAGAGCTTTATTATAGTTTATAAATAGTTTCTAAATTTTATTTAGTCAGAAATTTCAATATGACTGAGTCTCATATGTATATTATTTAGTAGTAATGAGTTCACAATTAAGCGCTTAAGGTTTCACTTAATTTTCAAACATATTGTCTCAGAAAAAAGTTTAATTCAACACTCAATCTGTAAACAAATAGATTCTATTTATATTAATAGTCCAATAAGTCGTTAGAGTCTATTTGGAGTGTGTGTCTGGCTTTTAATTGTCTAAAAGACACTAAAACCAGTGGTTCCCAACCTTCTGTCCATTGCGGACCCCTTTATTAATAAAACTTTAGTGGCGGACCCCATACAAAATTCAAAGAATTAATGTGATTAAAAATATCTGATAAATACTCAACTTTTGTCAAAAAGCTATCATCAATTAAATCATAAAATTGAGATCTTTTTTCCTTTAAAAAACTTTTCAGCTCTTCTTTTAATTGAAAAATTCTTTGTAAAACACGACCTCTCGATAGCCATCTAACCTCTGAATGTAATAACAAAGTCTTGTGTTCACTTCCCATCTCTTCACACAAAACTGAAAAAGTCTAGAATTAAGTGCACTACTTTTGATATAATTCATAAGTTTTATAACCAAAGGATAAAGCCCCACATCCCATTGTGGTTGGGCAGAGCCTCCCACTACCCCCCCCCCCATTCAATAGCCCACTAAGTAGCACTTATAATACAAAAATTTCACATATCTAGTTACTAGTTTCTAGTCCCATTTAAGGAGATAAAAGCTTAGTGAAATTTTTTAACATTACGTCTATTGAGCAATAATTAATTTCAAAAAATCAGCTGACCCCCGCGCCCCTCGATTAAGCTTTTAATTTTTTTTTCTGAAATATCGATAAAAATAAGGAGTCAATTTTGACTAGGTTTCAAGTTGGTACCTCACTGGAAACATGTTGAAAATGACGTCAAACTTTTTTTTCTGATTTTTTTGAAAATTTTTTGATTTTGGCCAACCCTAATCGCAACTATTATACGGCAACAGTTAAAACCTGTGAAGCAGATAAACAGCATAATATCCAGCATAAACAGAATCCAAATAAAAAAATGTTATTGTTCCTTCTATTCATTGTTCTCATGCATTCCTATCTATCTAAAGGATTTTCATTGTTTAGATTCAATGGTTTTCAAAAAAAACTAAATTACATTTTAAGTATTTCTCCAAAACTTAAATGATCGACATTTTTAGAAATTACTAAACTTATTGCAGATATTTGTAACTTTATAACACTTAACTATTAGACATTTTGTTCAAGTCTGTATACTGTATGTCAGTATCATATATGGACAATACATTCAGCATATATTGAATTGTCTTTTTAAAAAAATTATAAATAATCCTTTAATAATAAATGCAATTTGATTTAGGCCCTCATCTGTTTGGTGTAATGGCTTGAAAAACAATGATAGGAAATGTCGATTTCTTAACTTGTGCTATAAGAAAGATACTGAAGATTATATATTCGCTTACAATGACAAGCTTTCTATCGTATCGGGAATACCTTCAGACCGATTTGCTCCTGCATTGATGGATCTTTCATCCGTTGAAGATCACAATCAATTCTATTTTAATTACGTTGAAATTCCTTTAATGGTTTTACAAAATAATTTATCTAAAACTTATAAATTTGAAACAATCAAAGAAAAAACTTTTATATTCAGTCGGTTTAAACCCGACAATTTGATGCATTCCTTTCACGACGATATAATTCCGTTATATTTCACTTTACATGAAATTGGATGGAATCAAATTCATTATATATTTTTTGATGATTTATGGCCTATAAATTCGGACACATATTTGCAGTTTAATAAATATATTTATAATTATATTTTTCCGAAGTCATTCTCAAGACTTGAGATGAAGGACAATACAATATATTGTTTTGAAGAAGCGTTTGTAGGTTTAAGCAAATCGATGGCGTGGTATCAGTACGGGTTTCGCTCTCCTCAAAGTCCAATCTCGAGAACAAACGAAGAATCTTTTCTTATTTCAAGTACAATAAGAAGACTTACTTATGATTTAATATCAGAAACTAAATGTTCGATTGATTATGTGATACTTATATCTAGAAAATCGACGCGAAAAATACTAAATGAAAATCAATTATTAGATCTCATTTCAAAAACATCAAATCTTTCTGTAATTACAGTTATGATCGAAGACTTCAATTATAATTTTAAAGAAATTATTAAAAAGGTTTACTGCGCGAAACTCATGATAGGAATGCATGGCTCAGCACTTATTCTATCGATGTTTCTTCAGTCAGGTTCTAGTCTTATAGAAATGTTTCCGTTTGCTATCAATTCTGATTACTTCACGCCATATAAAACTTTCACTCAATTGAAAGGAATGAATATTAATTACTTTTATTGGAGGAATCGAAATATCAATAATACGGTAACGCATAGTGAATATCCTAAAGAATTGGGTGGAATCCAACACCTCTCTCATCAAGAAAGACAACAAATCAGTTCAAACTTTGAAGACGTGCCAAAGCATTTGTGTTGTTCTGATATTTATTGGTTGTATCGCATATATCAGGACACCATTGTTGACATCGATAGTATTGAACCAATACTCAAAACTGCAATTCAAAGATCATCACAAAACAAGATTGAATTAACTAAACCATTGGCATCAAGTCTTGTCATTGATTCATATTGTTCTCGAAGAAGAAATGATAATCTGACGCATGACATACACATAGGATGGGAACAGCCCTGGAATGTTCGTTATATTAAAGAATTAAACACAAAAATTAATTATGAAATTCTGATACAAGAAGTGAATTCCAATTCAGCCAAGAAAGTGATGACATCTGAAAAAGAATATACTTTTGTGGCAAAGTCTACAAATGCTTACAATATATGAATTCGATGTAATATGAATGACATTAGCGGACCATTCAATACAAATCCGCTAATTTGTTGATTAATTAATTAAATTATACTTTTGTGGCAAAGTCTACAAATGCTTACAATATATGAATTCGATGTAATATGAATGACATTATCGAACCCTTCAATATAAATCCGCTAATTTGTTGAATTAATGAAATGATTGATAAATTTATGAATAATAATGGATTTTATTAATTAAGATAAATTTAGTATTATATCAATTTGTGAAATAAACTGAATTTCATACTTTGTCATTCATGATCAAAAAAGTTAATATTTAAAAAATTTTCAATAAAATTGATAATAAAGAATATAAACTACAAAAAGATAAAGACCGGTCACTAATTGATTGATTCCTAAAAAGAAATGCATGCGATTGAAGCAGTTTTCAAAGAAACAAAACATGATCAGTAAATTTGATAATATAAGCAAATCATCATTTGTTTTCAGTCGGCGCTTATGCTTCCGTTGCCATTACTGAGAGAGCCGTTCGACTCAATTATTTGTCGCTCGGAAACTATGTCACGAATTTTGCGATTCATAGTGTCCGTACACTGTCTTTTAGTGGGGGAGTTCTCGCTCTCAGTGTCGTCTTGGAATATGCGTTTACTGACTCTTCGACTGGAAGAGCCGCCTCTCATCATGTTATTGATAGCGCGCAAGTCTTTCGCGGGACTGCTTTGAAATCTATAAGACATCGGTCGATTCGGCGACGGCGGGAAGTTTGCTGTCTTCAGCGGTGAGATATAAACCGGAAATCTTTGGGAAACCCGTCTGAAGGGAGACATTGGGTTTGCATTCAAACGTGGAAGTGGTGACAGAGGAGGCGATTCCTATTCCAATCATTTTTTTAAACAATAATTATTTAGTATATTTGGTTTACTTTAATCTATAATTAAAATAACTTACGGAAACATTTGGTGCGAATTTCATAATATATTTAACCGACAGTTCCGGCAAATATATGTTATTGTAGAACATAATGACATCTCCTCGATCTTCAAAGTCAAACTGAGATCCAGTGCCGGCAACTTGAGTAGGAGTTGGCGGTTGACTGTTTGGATGCGGGACTGGGAGTGTACTCGAAGAACGAATGCGATCCCTCTCCTCCTGCATTAGTGGCGAATTTGAGCCAGAGTTACGACTCGTGTCACTGCTTCCAGAGTTTCGTCTACTTCTTATAGATTTCATTAAAACACTTCTATAGACCTATAATTATATGGAATAATGTAAATATAGGCAAAAACGACAACTCATTTTGACGTACATGACTGGCCGCCTGTGGTTGCAATCGATAACACTTCATGATATCCTGAAAGGTCTGACTTTGTTTCGTAACTTTACAGATGGCATAGAATGCACACATTATTATTTGATCCAAATGGCGGTCACGCATGAGATCTGTGTGTTGTCGGAGAGAATATTCAAAACAGGTCCAGATTTTTCTGCGAATGTCGTCATCAGCGATGTTGAGCCGATCGCACAAATCTCTTAACCTCAAACCCGCCAAAGTGTAGACCTATTATTAATAGAAATTGATATAAAAAAATAGTCCTTAAAACTCGTCATAGGATTCTAATGAAACCTTTCTAAAGAATAGACCGGTCGGCCCTGTTTTGACTGGTTTTGGGTTTTCAATGACAGAGCTTTCCATCGAATTGTTAGCGTTTTGTTGTATTGTAACTGCAATAGCAGGGACTTGAATGTATTGGATTTCTCCACTTTCAGTTTTCGCTGCAATTCAGACAATCGTTTAAATTAACAAAAGATCAGATGAGATAAGATAAACAAAAGATCAGATAAGATAAAAAGATCAGATAAACAAACAAACACTTACCAGGAATCACCATTTGCACGATCTGTCCCTGTTGTGACATATTAGACATTGGATGACTTCCAACTGAAGCCGACTCTGATTTGCCAGAACTGAAGAGTTGTCGTTTTGCTGTACTCTTGAACGGAGAGCTGAATCTCTCAGTGATTGAACTTGAATTAGAAGATTGTATTTCGAGTTGTTTTTTAAAATGAGAAATCGGAGAATTGAATACAGAAGAAGGTGTACTCCCACTGTTGTTCATAGGAAGTGACACTTCTTGACACGACGGCACGTAAGCCCTCACCGGTCCAGTAGTTCTGATGATTTCCCAAAGAGGAGAGTCTCCCTTCCAGGCAAGACTTTCTAATATCTTCTCCTCAATTGAATTGAGATGTTTGACGACATCTCTGGAAAGGCCTTCTTCTTCTCGAATGATGGGTTCAATAACTTTATAGAAGTTAAAGGGATGTAAACGCATATCATTAGCTTCTGAGAAAACTTCTAAAATCCAGGGAAAGGTTTGTTTTGCGTTATATGAAAAGAGAACGATTTCCAAAGAACAGGCGAATAGAGACAAATGGAAGGTCTCTTTGTCAAGAATTGTGGTCAAACTTTCGTTCAGCTTTTCAGTTGGAATTCTCTTCTTTTCTCCCAATAAGATATTTTCCAATGCTTTGTAATAGAAAGTGATTGCGAGATGTAATCTCTTTTTGGCGAACTCATCGTTCTGTGCATAAGGAGAAGGCGGTCTCATCTCCTCATTAGATGTCATAATCTTATAAGCAGGTGATGTCGACTGCATATCATTATTATATGCATTGAGAAAGCGTTCGCCCATTTGTTTCAACAAATTGACGATCTTTTCGCGCGGATTTTTGGTGCACTGCTTGAAGATTACGTCAAGTGCTTCACTCGGAGAGTCCTTACGGTCTAAGAGTATGGACTGAAGTCGACTTACACTATGTGTTGCGCTCGTTATTGGAGTCAAAGGAGCCGTATTTGAGCGATTGCTTAAGTATTGACGATTACTGAGTGGAGTCGACGGCACCAAAGCGTTCGGCTGATCGTGAAGTTTAGCGTGAAGTCGGTTTTGCATCAATTCTTTCAACTCATCCGTATTGCATTGAGGAGTTCCCAGTTCTTCGTGTGCGTTGTCGTTAAGGAATATTCGCTCATCAAAGTCGCCAATGTTTAGAACGAACTGATCGTACTCTTTCATTATGTATTTGCTTGAATGGCAACAAATATTATAAAAACATGTTATCATCAAAGAGTGGACAATAGTTTTTTTCTTAGGGTTCTTATCATTTTAAGCGCTTAATAGTATAAAAACCGTACGAAAAAACTATTGTCCGCTCTTTGGTTATCATCCATTGTATTGAAAGGCCTTCAAAAGGACACTTACTTATTGCTCTCGAAGTTAGCCGAATCGAAGATACCAGAATTTTTGCACTTGAGATTATCCTTTTCAGTCATTCTTTTAATACAAGGCTTACACCAGTGCTCTTTAATACACTTGGCCTCCAATGAAATGCCGTCCCAATTGTCACAAAGCGCTTGAATAATACAATTAGTATTTTCGCTACGTTTGGATGATTCGTTGTCTGTGCCTTTAGGCAATTCTGTTCATTCATTTATATTATATTAAATTCATTTTAAATGCAAACAATCCTAACAATGGAAAAAATCCTAACAATGGAAACAATCCTAACAACACTTACCGCGAAAGTTAGAGTTTAACAATTCCTTGGAGTTATCGACGAGCAGTGCATTCGCATAACAGTAGTCAATACAGGCCAACAATAAATGGTAAGAATTCACTAAATCGTCACTAATTTGAGGGAAATTTGATTTAATGTGAATGAATAGAGTCCAGCAAAACGAGAATATATCAGATGAGCTAATCGTTTGTTTCCGACTGTTTTCAAAAATTCAAATTTCATTATTTTTCTCCAAATTCATTATTTATATATCTATTGAATTTCATTCATATTATTCTTTAACAACAAAATCAATTCAAAATAATAAGTGCAAAAAATTAACCTAATTTTCAATTTTGAATCACATATACCTGTGTTTTCTACTTTTTGAGTGTTTGGGGACCGAAACGGTCGGGTCTTTGAAGACATCTTCAAAGATAGGTTTGTACTTTTTGAATATTACAGTCGAAACATTAAAATTGCGCTCCAAGTGATCCACTTTTTGGCGCATTTCGGCGGATAAGTTGGCCATATCTGACCACTTCTTCATTTTGTTGAAGAATTGAACCAAACTATAGGTGGAAAATGATTTATTGGATTAAACATTGATTAGAATTAAATAGCGTTGAACTGAATGATACCTGAGTTTTGAAGATCGCAACAAACGAGTCAAAGAAACCAAATTGCCTTCAATTTTGAGAACTTTGCCAACAGTTTGAGTCACACATTTACGACACGCGACATATAGAGCACAGGCCAACCAATGCAACTTTTCCCCCTTTAGTTTATATAATCATTAATACTAATTAATACTAATCAATACTAATTAATAGTCCAACTAAGTTTCTTTATGCAAATCTCATTCATATCAATTCTGTGCTCATTCAAGTGCTTCACACTAATCAATACCAATCAGTTCTAACATTTCAACCATTTTTCAACTTTTTCAACAATAAAACTCAACAATAATTTCAATAAATCATAAAAACATATCAAAATCCGTACCTCAAGAGTGTAATTAATGCCAATTCTTTGATATGAAAGCCAAGCCTCGTCTGCAGAGGTTTTGTCGAGATTGAGATCAGAGCACAACTCTTTGAACCGTTTCTTAAGGTCTTCTTCAGAGTCACTTTTCATTCCCATTTTGTAAATAAAACAATAAAAAACACTTAAATTGAATGAAAGAGTAAATTCAGTAAAATTAAAGAGACATAAAAGCAATGCTTTTGACTAATTATAATATTGTATGAGTTTTTATTTGACATCCATTGCAATGACTTTAAAGCTACAAATATTTGCGTTTAGTGTTCACTAAAAACCTGTTGGCGGGAAAGATATGATTATGAGTCACGACATTAACATCTAATAACGTCTCCAAACACAACACAACCCAACGCAACACAAGGCAACGCTTTTCCCAAAACACATCCCTTTTTACCAACTTTCTAAACGTTATTTATTATATACATCTCAAC
>JAUJYU010000638.1:0-11930 GCA_033995675.1 Nothrus silvestris
TTGAGTCGAATATTCGAGACTTTTCACATCATTTCAATAGTCAGCCAATGAACCACTTTATGAACCCCTTTAACACTTATCTATACAGACATTACGTCTGAATAAGTCATTACAAACTTTTTTTTAATAAAGTTTCAATTCAATTACAGATACTTTTTTAAGACTTTAAAAGCTCTTTAGATCTCAATTTTCGGCCTAAGGAATAGACCGAATCGTTTTCATCGAATTCGGCCTCAAAATTAATATTTTATATTAATTAATATTTTTACATCTTATATTAATTAATTTATTTATTATTTTAATATTCAATTTCATTTGCAAAAGAAATATGAATAGAATTGCATAAGATTCTTATGATAAGAATATGATAAGAATTATCGATAAATAATGTAGTTATTATTGCTTAATAGTGTCGTAAATTTTTACAAAGTTTCTCATTTCATAAATAAATTCATATCTTTCACTCACATAAGAATTACACAAAAGAAAACTTTTGAAAAACTTTTTAAAATGTTATCAATTAGTGTTTATTTCGTATATTGAATGTAAGCTTTTTTTTAGACAAAATGTAGAAGAAAAGGCTCCAAAACTCATAGCTTAGGCTGAGCTGAGCTGAGCTTAGGCTGAGCTGAGCTGAGCTGAGCTCAGGCTAGAAATCTTTAGATCCAGAGATGATTCAAAAACCCGAAGACTGAGACTGATTAAGAATATCGGAGCCTAAATCAATAATGTTAGAGATGAACATTAGCTTTAGCCCTAATAAAGTTACTAAAGTTAATAAATTTAAAATTCAAAGTTATTATATTTAATAAATGAGCCAAATTGAAATTCTAACTTATTTTCATTATATCTGATTTCAAACTATTGATTCAAAAAAAAGCTAAAAGACTTAAATAAGTGTCGCAATAATTATTTTTTAAAAACACATTCAAAAAGATTTATATAAATAATAGGTAAAACTAATTCAAAAGTAATGCAACCAATAATAATGAAAATATTAGTAAAATTGATATGAATAAAATCTACTTTATTTTAGAACTTCTTATTCAATATTAATTCAAAATATGAACATTTTTAAAAGTTGATATAAACAGGCTCGTGAGGCTTCCAGGCTCAACAGCCTGGGATGTTGAGCTTCGAGCCGCAGCCTGAACCTAGGCTTAAAACCTCTGGAACCTAGGCTCTAAATTTCGAGAGCCTGAGCCTCAGGTGCGTAAAGACCCCTCGAGCCGAGCGCAGAACTAAGGTGACCACATATATTTTTGATAAATGCAGGATAAAATGGGTCATTTTTATAATACGTGACCAATTAAGGATGGAGGGTTATCAGAAGACAATAAACTACAAACCAGTGGTAGGAATTGTCGTCCAAAATTCATAAAAATCGCAACTTCTACAGTTCGCGAGTATTGCTAGTTAAATATTGTCTAGTTCAATTCAACATAGCTAAGACGTTTTATATAAGTTTCTAGTTATTAATATTATGGAAAAAATTTATTTACTTAAACATGTGGGATATTTAAAGAATTTATTATTTTAAAGACTTGAATATTATGCAAATTATGTAAACAGAAGACTTCATTTTTCAACATTTGTATCAATAAAGAACTTTACAGTCAATCGTTGACCAGTTGACCGACAAATGTTAAAAATAAAATGAAATTATTGATTCAAAAATTCTGAAAACAATGCTTTTAATTTGTATTTTAAACACTGAATAATAAAATAAAACCTGAAATTTTTATAAATTTTATATTTTTGAGAACTAAGTTTAGATTAGAGAATAGGAGAATTAGATTTTGAGAACTTTTGCTAAAAACTTCTTATTTGACGTATGATTTAATTGTTATTTAGCTTTATTTCAAGATTAAGAGATTACCGGTTAAGACAACGCGACACTTGACAATACTAAATGATCATCCATTAAAATGAACTTTGAAACTAATTAAGTTAATGTAATTCCAATACTGTGCATAAAATGGTATTACTATATAAGTTAATGTTTATTACAAATTGTGATCCCAATTTACAGTACATGAACACGAGTTTCCATAAATTTTTAGCTCTTTATTGTGATTACATAAGTATAAGCAAAACGAAATAGTATTAGTTATAAGAATTTTTCTGCTTTGCATATTATTTTTGTAACTATTAGTTATTTTAATTAAAAATAATTGACTAATGCTAAGCCTGATTAATGAGAATAAGTAAAATTAGATATTAATAAATGATTGTAAATCCTTAATACCTATTTAATAACTTTTATACCTGAATTATAGCCTGTTTTTTAGTTATAAAGCAATTTTGAACGGTTGCTGAGGTAACATATCTCTGATATGTAGCAAGTCAAAACATACTAAATAGTTTTATTCTCTAACTCTATCAGAATATTGAAGCGTTCAACTCCAATTCCAATACTAAAACTCACACTTTTTATATAGTTTGTGAAGTTATTTTATAGATTTATATTTCATTTCCAGTGTTTTCCCTCAAAATTATACTTTACTTTAACCTTACAATTGCGGAAAGTTTTTCGCAACTATTATCTCAAGATAAGTGTATTTCAATATATTTTACTGCAATTCATTATAAATTAGTAAAACAAATATTCAATAAAAGTCTCATAAAATAGCTTTTATGTCATTAAAAGATTGGACTGATTTAAATATTAAGCAAATTATTGTGAGTTATTGTCTTTTTTGTGATAATGGAAGTTAATATTCTTTTAAGTTTCGAAATTAATCATAACTTTAGATATAATAAATCTAATTAAGTTTGAAAACCTAAAGAAAACTTTTTTAACTATTAACTCATCAATAAATTATTAAACAATTATAAGTTATAAATTATAACAAATAACTATTGTCTATTGATTAAAAACTATTTTCACATTATTTCTGTGAATAAGGATTCATTATTGTAAGTCAAGTATCAAAGCTCTTATTATATTTTATATAGATTTGTCCTTTTTATTCCTTTGCATTGAATTGCTTGCAATTGCACACAATTATTAGCTTTGAATGCAATCATTTCTATTTTCAATAACTTTTTTTATTTGAATTTTTTATTGGTTTTAACTCTTTATTATTTAACAGTGAGATATGATATTAAAACAAACAATTTTTTTTATTGTTTTATTATAAAAGTGTTATTTTATATCTCTTGTAAAGTTAGTTTTTTAATAAGTCAAGACTAAGTGGTTGGAATCAAATGAAATTTTAAACTATAACATCGCATAGTCTTGTCTCTATTCTGTAAAATTCTTATCTTTGTCTCATTTATTGGAAGGCTATTCCAAAAAAGGGATGCCATTCCTCTATTTACCAAACTTTAGTTTAGTTGAGAATTTTCTAACTTATAACTCATTATAGATAAAGCTAAACATTTAAAAACTTTTTGGTAGAGTTTATTTGCGTTTATTATTGACAACTTTTTATATATTTGCAAACTTTGATAATTTGTATAATAATTTATATTTGAAATATTTATTAGTAAACAGTCGATGTCTTTGAGAAGGATTTAATGTTCAAAGACTTTATACCTACGAGTGACTCAACCCAAACATCGTGTTGTATGAGATTTTCGATTATAAAGTAGGAAACAAGTAATGTATACCATAAGCTTAACTTTATATAACATATGTTTGTAAATATATGCACAAATTGACGAGTTGTTCAAACATAATAGTCTACAAATATTGATGATGTGAAGAAGTCCTTATATTTTGAGACATTAAACACACTGTTCTGTACTTTAAATAGAGTTAAACAATGCTGAATCTCAAGTCAATATATTTTGCTGTCATTCCATTTGTTTGTATGTCATTTAAAGTAAATCTGTGTAAATGTTAGAAATGATAGTCAAAGATAAGCTTAAATGTCAATTTAGATTCTTTGTTTTTATTATGCAATGATATTAGTGAGCAAATCGATGGACAAAACTATGTCACGAATATATTTCCATTTTTTATATCCCTCTCTATAACGCAAAGACTGATAATGTCATTACCCTAATTGATGTTCAATAGTATCGCCGCCTTTATCAAAAAAAGTTTCATACTTTACAAGATTAAAACCAAATATAATCAAATTTACTTTAAAATGAGAGTCTATCTCATTGAACAATCAATGATTATAATTAAAAGTTTCATACTTTACAAGATTAAAATCAAATATAATCAAATTCACTTTAAAATGAGAGTCTATCTCATTGAACAGTCAATGATTATAATTAAAAGTTTCAATATTAAAGACTAATCAAGAGTAACATAAGGTACCTTTCACAAATAACACCCTTATTGATTTTTTTCGGATAAAAAAAAATTCTTTACAAAATATTATTCTTTGATTAATATTATTATTTGAAATCAGTCACAATTATTTAATCAAAGCTGTTTTCATGAGATAAAAAGTTAAAGAATGCTAATTGATGTATAACAGTGTGTAATAAAAAAGCGTTTCAATTATTGATTAAATATCATCAAATCTTCTATTCTTATTTATGGTTATATTCAATTTTTAATTAATTTTTTCGATTAAAGATCGATTTTATTATCCTTGAAATTATAAAATCTGATAAAACTTAACATAATATATAATGCTATCATTTAATTAATGGTGGAATAACATTATGAAAAACTCCACCAAAATATAATGTTTGAATTTCGAGTTTAGTAGTAATATTTCATCGACAAGAAAGTCATAATTCTATTATAATCTGAATAATAATGAATATTAACTATAAAAAGTAAATTATTGATATCTTTTCCGCCAAAATAGTCAATAGAAAGATATTTTTACTTTAACTCCTAAGTATAGGTATCCTAACTCATAGTCTATTTTCTAATAACATTTGTTACTTTCATTACTTCGTGATTTTATTTTAAGATATAAACCCTATACAGTGGACTCTCGATATAGCCAACCCAGTATAACTGTCTTATTTAAAATCAACCGCAAATGCTTTATAGCCTAAATAAATTTACTGTTTTTATAAAATTAAATAACTTTTCGTTATAATTGGTCCAGTGGTGGTTCGTATATCGAGAATCTATTGTAATTACGTTTAATATAGATTAAGTTATAGGGTATATCTAAATTTATAAACAGTGCCGTAGCTAGCTATGGGGCCAGGGGACATGGCCCCCCCAGAAATTTTCGACCATTTAAGTGTAGATCTGTGGGGTATAAGCTTTAATATAAGGCTATACATAATAAACATGTGTTGGCCCCTCAGACCTAAAATCCTGGCTACGGCACTGTTTATAAAGGTGTATATATATAGTAAATTGGGTAAACTCGTTCAGTTGACAGATTAAGTAATTCAAATATAGGTGAGGAATATATTATATCTATGTGTGAGGTGAAAATCTAGAAAATGAATGTGTATTTTAATTCGTTAAGCGGTAAGCATTACTTTAAGCTAAGTTACATGAATGGTAGAGTTAGTTCATAATTTAAAATGTTATGACATTACGCTTTACTGATGATCATGAATATTGTGTTAGTTTGATTTGGCAAACACGCCATTTCCACCCAAATCAATGATGTTTTAACGATTCGCTCATCAGAATGAGAGTAAAATGAGTTGAGACTGAGATGAGTACCAGTACTTTATTCAATATACAGTATTATACAGTTTTTTATGTGAAGTAATGCAACGCTTTTGTGTCAAGTTATGCTTTACTTATTTTCTATTATTATATTCTATTCTTTTACCAAAAATTTAAACAAATGGATTCAAAATACGATTCAAACTATTCTATGAAATATTATCGAAGATAAACATTGTGAGTTCATTTAATATTTCATATCATGACTATTTGGATACTACTTAACTTATATTTAAATTGTTAAAATTAAATCTTTTAATCTTATTAATCCATAGCAAAATTAAATAATACTCCGTATACTTTACTGTAAATATAAATTAGTGTACAATATATTGGATATTAAGCAATAGTTTGGAGATTAATGAAAATTCTCTAAATATTGCTTTTATTGAAAGGAAAATAAGTATTTTTTACTAAAGAAAGGAAATAAATTTTTAAGAATGTTCAATAAGAATAGTTAAACACAGCGTTATTTCGACTGATTTAGTCTTAATCTGAATTATAAAAATCTTATTTGCTTTAAATTAAACTTAATGTAAAGTTTTTATATATTTTTTCAAGAATTTAATACATATAAAAAAATATAAATTTCCCGAGAAATTTGAATTTATGATTTCAATTTTTTTCTTCGAATGATTTCTAAAAGAATATTCTGTATCTATAATCTCAATAGATATGCATTCAATAGATTCAAATCTTATGCATTTCTATAATATAATCGAAACATTAAATTTAATTCGTGTAATTTGGTTATAGTTCTCATTATATTTAGTTTTTAATCCACTCACATATAGAGGTTATAAATATGCAGAATATATAATATAATAAGAATTGAATTGCAATATATCGAAACTAGCAAAAAATGAGATAATAAAACTATTTACTTCATATTTCATGATTCAAATGCTGTTGAGACTTATGGTTATAGCTAAAGAACAAAAACTTTGCAGAAGAAATAGCATTTGATAGAGTTTCTGATAAGTAGAGTTTTTCATGTGAATTTTTTTCATAAGTATTGAGAAATTTCTCAGAAACTAATTTTCTATATGTTTGAGTTTAAAGTATTTTCTATAGAAAAGTTAATCGAACGAATCATTTGTATTTGAAAAATAGTTATTTTATTGTATTCTCATTATGTTTCTGAAAAAAAATTCTGTTTCTAAGAATAATCGTTTAAGCCTTAATACAATAAATAATTTTTATTTGCCATAAAAATATCCTATGCTTTTATATTTTGCGACCACTATTTAAATTCACATTTAATAAATATATTTCAGTCGAATGTTATTATTTGGAATGAAATGTACTTTAGAAATAAAGTTAATTAATATCGATCACTATATCGAAACCTTATTCTATAATATATGAAAAATTGATGAAATATAGTATTGTTATTATTTTTGACAGCCCTAAACTCAATGAGAATTGATTTGAGTTTGAAGTGTTGTACAACTCATGAATAAACTACACTTCAAACTACACTTGAATTGATGAAAAATCCATTATGGGTTGCGGCGCGTCTACAGCGGCACAGATCGCTCCTTATAATAACAATGATATTATAACAAATCATACAAACGACAAACAACTCGTGAATTGTAACAAAAATGCTAATATTGTATATCCACCAAAAGCTGGATTTAAGTTTGCATTCTTTGCAAATAAAATCAATGCGCTTTCAAACAAAGCTTCAGTGATTACGTTTTCAATTGGTATACAAACTGAAACTGACATAAATGGCATTAAAACACAATACACTCAAACAGATATTATACTTCTTCCTGAAGACGAATTAGAGTTAATGATGAATGAGAGCGAAAGTGACGAAGACTCCAATGTTTGCAATAAATCGCTGGCAAACGATTCTGACTGCGAACACATGGAAGTCGACAAAAGTGTTTTGCTTCAAACTGAAGAAACGCACCGCAAAAGGAATAGTAAAAAACTCTTAACTCAGGTAACTATTGATGTCGGAATACAAGTCAAAAAGTCAAACACCACAAGTGCCACACAGACGAGGTTCGGTTCGGTTAATACTAAGTTTGTGCCAAATGTTCTAAAGAGAAGATTAATTAGTCATAAACTGTCAGCAAATTTACGAAAAGCTGTTAGTGTTGATATAGATAACTATCAGTTATGGACATCTCCTTCAAAAGCGCAAGAAATTAATGAAGAAAGCCTTAGACTATTAAAGTCCAATTTTCAAGATTTTGAGTCACAAACAGATCCATTATTATCCACTGTATTAGCAGCTAATTCTGCCGGAAATGATTTATCAGTTCTTCAGTCTTATGACATATCCTCACCTTTTGCTCACATTGAGAAAGAATTGCTTCAGTCCTCCAAAAATTGCTTTAAAGATAAAGTTCCTGATTCTCGATTTCAAGACTGTCTCAACAGACTTTTGGACGATATGGACGACACTTTCAATCTTCATAAAGGTATTAAATCCGATCAACATTTTACATATACAGTAGACTCTCGATATAACGATCACCGATATAGCGAACTTTGAGTTATAACGAACATAATAAAAATCCCCTAAAATAGACTTATAGTCTAAATACTTCTTTTTATAACGAACAAAAATTTTCGTCCCCTGCGTGTTCGCTATATTGAGATTCCACTGTATTTTAATTTTTGATCTTGACTTTCAACTCAAGATTAGGTGTAGAATATTAATTAATTTCTTCTAAACAAAAAAATCCCTTTCAATCGACTTTTTGTTACAAATTCTTTGTACAAAAATATTTAAACAATTTTAAAATATCAAATTCATGTCAAAGTTATATAGAAAATAATGGGTTTGAGCATTAAATAAGATGAGCAAAAATTCTGAATGAATCGCAATTTGCATTATATCATGTTATGAATAATTTATTATCAAGTATTACATTACAGTTGAGCAAATTAAAAGAGTCACCTATTGTTAGCTCGTTATTGAATCTTACATTATTATAAGAACGCACTGACTAAAGGAAAATCAAAGACAGTGTGTTTGGTTAGAGGTCGGTATTATAGGGATTTTCGATTTCAGTCGTTTTCAGGAGTACTATCGGGCGGGATCGGGAGTCATTTCGGGATCGGGAATTCCCGAAAATTTTTTAATGCAGTTTTAAAGCATAATTTTTACCGAAACAGTTTTATTTATGAACACAAAAGTTTAACTAATGATCACAATTTATAAATAATTGAATGACCGGCTTCATGAAGGGCACAAACTTTGCCCTTTTTCATATAAACTCATTTATTAAATAATATAACTCTAATGCACTCATCAAATATGTTATTAAATATAAAAACTAATATAACTTTAAGCTTTCACGCGCTTCTAACACTATTTGCAGAGTTCTATGTTTTGATCAAATATTGATAAATAAGTTAAATATTTATAACTTTTACAAATATTCTTCAGAAATTTACAAACATTTACCAGAAATATTAAATTCAAAGAAAGCGTTATATATTAAAGTAATTTCTTCAAAATTATTTTGCAAAAGACTTTCTATAGATTCCTTTTAAATAAGACGAAAATAAGTTTTAAATACAAAATCCATATGAAAAAGTTTAGCAATTCGGAATAAGTTTGTGTCATTCAATTATATCTATATTAACAATTTATATTAGACTTTTTTTTATTGATTATGAAAGAAAATATGCACACTTTTACAGTTTGATTAATACAAAAGTAATAAACCATTGTTTTCAGACCATGATTTCGAGACTCCTGCGGGACTCTCGAATGCTTTCGGTTGGGATCGGGAGTTGAAATTCCCGAGCGGGTTCGGGACTCCCGAACTCTCATACCGACCACTAGTTTTGATTTGTACTTTAATCAATGCACGCGCTTTTATTAATGTAAAACTCAAACAGGAGACTCTTTTAATTTGCTCGCTTTGTATATACAGTTACTGTAAAATGAATCGCAAATATTTTTTTAAACTTATCTTTTATATTAAAGCCTTTTAAGTTGATCTAATCCTTTAATACTTTATAATATATTTTTAGGTCTAAATACCTGTACAGCACATGTAAAGTAGAGTATATTTTAAAGATTTATTCTATTAAATCTCTGAAAAATTGTTTAACTAAAGTCAGCACTTCGTTAGAAATTAAATATCAATTTTGAATTTAAAATTAATTAAAATTAAGAATTATTTATTTAAAAATGTTAATCGACCCGGGATTGAACCTGGAGCTTTATCACCTGGAGCTTTATCA
The DNA here is from genome assembly GCA_033995675.1 of Nothrus silvestris. Taxonomy (NCBI): domain Eukaryota; kingdom Metazoa; phylum Arthropoda; class Arachnida; order Sarcoptiformes; family Nothridae; genus Nothrus; species Nothrus silvestris. The sequence continues at coordinate 9,833 of JAUJYU010000638.1, forward strand.
CCTGAGCTATTTCAGCCGATCACATCTCAACGTGTTATTTGAGTTGTAGCCACCTATTTAAAGGGGTGCTGAACGTAAATCATGTGACCCTGGCTCATTCAAGTGTCAAGTGTCATCTCATTCAATCCCTAGGTTCCGGTCGATTAACATTTTGACCGTTATTTGTATTAATGCTTCTTTCTTAGCATTAAATTAGTTAAAAATTTCTTACAGTTTCATAACTTCATGCATATTAAACATCATCGTATTTAAAATATAATTATAAATTCAAAATGGGCTCAAAAGTTTTACTATACTTTAAAATTAATGATTTACAGATACAGATTTTAAGATTTTAAAATGGGAACATTTTACTTGAATCTTGTAATTCTGTAATTTTATTAATTCAAGTTATATTAAAGTAATGTAGAATAAAATTCAATCTAATTGTCTGGTGACTGATTCTCATCAAATAATGTTTGCTGTCTTGGAATAATGAGAAGCTTGAGTCCAAAACTGATGCTTCGCTTAATCCTGATTTAGATTTATTTTTCGATGCATTTTTTCAATAAATTTTTAAAATTTTTCTTAAATTTCTTAAATTTCTTAAAATTCATGTGAATTGAATTGTGTAAAAAGATATTCTTCTCTCGTGAGGTAATTATTAAAAATCAGGGATAAAACTTGATTACTTATACTAAGTTTAGTACAATTAAATTATTAAATAAAATGACAATTATTCATTCAAGTTAGAGATAGAATATTTATTATAATATACATAACATTAAGCAAGATATATAATATTAAATGCATTAATAAACGTCACAAATCCCGGAAACATTTTTAATTGCGTTTAAACGTCAAGGGATTTGTGGCGATCAGTGTAGTTGCGATAGAAGAGGGTTAACCCATATGAACAGATACTGAGCTTATTTTCAATTACTTTTGCGGTGTTGAAAGTAAAGAATTAAAACAATGTATTAAAAGTTTTTATTGCATTAATTTGTTCTCTCAATTCTAACGGATCGCTAGTTATGTAGCGCTAAAATACCGGTACGTATTTTTGCTTTAAAAATTGATTTAATGAAAGTTAGCGAATAAATAAAGCTGTAAAAGCAACCAAAAAATGATCTACTGAAAATTACTTATGATGTATTTTTAATTTATGAAAATTAGGATCTAATAAGTTATTTTATTACTAATAACTTCAATTTATACAATGCTTTTATAGTTTAAAGTTTTACATAAAATAAACCTTCAATAATAAATGAGTATACTTGTTTTGGGCATACTTCATTTTATATTATTTCAAATAGTTAAAATTTCTAAAAAATTCTCAGAGCATTGTTTCTGAGATATTAGGCTCCAAACTTCCAATTTTTTGAGATTTTTTTGAAATTTCTTTAATAATTGTTAATTTAAAATTAAAACAACAAATTATCACTATTACTATTCACAATCATTAGATGCCTAAGATTTTCTAAAGTGAATCTTCCAATTCTTTCAGATAAAATTAATTTCAGAGCTAATGTCTTTGAGAAGAAATTATCGCTTAAATTGATTTCTTTTACACATTTCAGTATTGAATCTCTTTTTTAAAGCGTTAAAAATGCTATTTTAAAATATCAAAAATTGTTTCAATGAAATATTGCATGAAATTAAAATTGAATTTAGTGGCTTAAACTCAAATATCATAATTGCTATAAATTTGCAAATCGTAAATAAGAAAAAACTGAAAAATGCCCACTTTTTGTTGGGATATAAAGCAAATGCTAACTTGCTTATTTGTTTACAAATTATGTTCTGATGTTAAGCTTTCTTAATTTGAAATAATCTGGTGATAATAAGACTTAATACTAATTAAACTCACTTTTATAAATTGCTAAAAAGTTTTATTATTACATTTTAAAAATTTCAATTAATAAAGTTTTAATTTTCACAATATTTACTATTGATTTCCTGAATTCTAAATAAAAAGCAAAATTCTTAATAGTTTGTAATATTAATTAAAGCGCTTAAACTTCACTAATTTTGAGCTAAGAAATAAGGCTTTTTTAAAAATTAATTTTGATAAAGCATAGCAAAGACGCCGAGATGCCAGTCCCATAGGCAGGGCATC
>JAUJYU010000639.1:0-11925 GCA_033995675.1 Nothrus silvestris
ATTATCCGAAAAACTCATGTCTAATTTTCAATATATTCACTATAAAATATGTGTTATACATACTAATTATAAATGTGATAAAAATTAGAGATAGAAAATATCAAAAAATCGTTATACTTCTAAGACTTAATATCAGATATTCATATATTTAAGTTTTATTTTAATTTAATAAAAACGAAAGTCTAACTTAATTTGATTTCATTAAAAGTTTTCAAAGCATTCATTCAAAAACTATTCATGAATAATATAAGCTGTATATTAAAACATTTATGGAATTTAGTTTAGAAAATTTTAATATTTAGCTTCAATACTATAAAATTCAATGTTTACTTTATAAATAACACTAATAAAAATATAAAACCTTTAAATAAATATGTAGTATAATATTTAAATAACAATTTTTAGCCCTTTCATAATTTTGAAAAAGTTAAGTATTAGAAAATTTGGTTTTAAATTATGAATTGCTTTAATATGTATAGAATGTTAAAACACTTATATTAATAATCTATCGGTATTTTTTGCTTTAACTATTAAATTAAAACATAGTGATTAAGTAACTAAAGGCACAAAATTAAGAATTCAAGGATTATTTAAATTGTTTCAGCCTTCAGTTGGTTTAATTTTGTACTAAAGAGTAAAACTAGTTTTTAATAAAGGCATTTCAATTTTTATTTCAGTTTTCTGAAGACATTTCAATTTTTATAAAATATTTTATTATAAAAATGAAGTTTTTCTATCAGTTTTTAATTGTATTATTAATTAATGTATTTTTGTTTAATAGTATAAATTTATTTGATTCAATTGTTTTAATTTGTGGTCAAATAGTTTTAATTTCTTTGATTTCATGGAGTTTTACAAATTTTTTACAGAGATTTTTAGTAAAAGATTTTATTAGTTCTAAAGGGAAAGCAGTCTTAATAACAGGTTTGTTATTGAAATAAATATAAAAAAAACATTGTACACATCGACCAAAGTATTGCGTTATTTTCGATACGTATATAAATACTATATTAAAAAGTTCTATAGTATAGTTAGAATGACAAGTTTTTAGAACTTAATAAGTTTTTCATATAAATTATTATAACTTAAGTTAACTTATGATAACATTTCTTATTCTTCATTAGCTTTATATACAGTAAATAAAAATAAGAATTATTTTCTTACACGTATTTATTTATATGAAGTTTGATTTTTCAGTGTTGTTTATTAATTAATTTTTAAATATAAAATGTGTAATGAAATTGCTTTATAAAGTTTTAATATCGCATAATATAAAATATAAATACTGTATATTATCATAACTTTATCAAAGGATGCGATTCAGGATTTGGTAATGCATTAGCTTTAAAGGCAAATGAATATGGATTTAGAGTTTATGCAACAGTTTTGGATCCATTGAGTTCTGGATCACAAGAATTGGTCAAAATGTCAACATTTAGTGATTTAATGAAAGTCATAAAAATGGATGTAAGAAATGATGAAGAAGTGAATTATGTTTTCGAAGACGTAAAGAAAGATTTGGAACTAAATGGAGACCAATTGTGGGCTATTGTTAACAATGCGGGCATTTTTAGTTGGGGTCACACAGAATGGGGAACTTTGGAAACATATAAGAATGTATTTGAAGTAAATCTTTTTGGTTTAGTGAGAGTTACGCGAACTTTTCTGCCTCTTATAAGAACTTCAAAAGGTATGAATACTTATACATAAACACAATAAAAGTAACACTTAATAAAACATATTTATTTCTCATTCTCTAATTTTAACCTAAGTTTATTAGTTTTATATTTTAAAGATTTAAAGTCTATTAACTTTGATATTCAACTAATTTTAATAGTTTTTAACAGAAAACAAGACATTTATCAAAATCTTAGACAATCTAATAGCTTAGTTAAGTGTTATATAAAGTAACCGATAATTACTTAACTCAATTAATTGCTAACAATTATAATTACAAATATAAATAATTGAATTCACTCAATAAATATTAATTCACATTTTATACATAGGAAGAGTAGTGAATATGGCGAGTATTGTAGGAAGAGTTGCTTTTGGTTATTCCAGTTCTTATGGAGTGTCCAAACATGCGGTCATCTCATTCTCAGATGCATTGAGACATGAAATGCATGAATGGGGGGTTAAGGTGTTCACTATAGAACCGGGGGCTTTCAAAACAATTCTCTCTTCAGAGGGTTATATATCACAAACAATGGATAAGACATGGAATGATACCACTGATAGTGTACGCAATGCTTATGGTCTCCAATATTTTGAAAGTCAGAAAAATAGAAGTTTAGATGCTTTGAAAGCCTTTAAAGCCGGAGAAGTAGAGATTGTTGTCAATGATATTTTAGATGCGATTAGAAATGTTGAGCCGAAGAACAGTTATAAACCAATTGATGGTATTTTAATTCGAATTATATTTACAATAATCTTATATCTACCAAATCAATGCTTTGAAATGTTAAACAGATTTTCTGTTAAGTCTAAACCATGTATTACAGAGTAGTAGCGATTAAGTTATATTAAAATAGACAATGTTAGTTTGTCAGTTTTTATAAAATAAAAATTTTATAACTACTCTTGCACAGAGTGACAACTTATACATTTCAGGACATTAAAACTCGCCAGGGTAACACACACTTCTCATTACCTGTGTATATACTGTTCTGTGTAAATTGTATGTATTATTGTGGATTTAGTATTATGTTATGTATTTAGTATGCAGTACAGGAAATGTACACAGGAAATGAGGAGTGTGTGTTACCCTAGTGAGCTTTAATATCCTAAATTGTACATCGAATAAAATGTACAGCATTAAGAATAAATGATTTGCTTAAAAAATTAAAATTTGCTTAATTATTTAGTAATATGTAAGTTAGTTATAAAATTTTTGTGGGAATATTTACTTAACGCTTTTTCCTCCATAGTGTTATTATCGTTATAATAAAATTGTTTATTTGTAATTTCCTTGAGATGAGTAATTATTTTATAAATTACGTAAACATCGATTTCAAAAATAATTTTACAAAACCATTATTTAGTTTAGAAATTTATTGTGAAAATCAATTTTTTACAATTAACTTAATTAAAATTATACAATACTTAACTTTATTATCGCCCAGGATTTACACACTACTCATTACCTGTGTTTATAATGTATTCTCTATACATAACATAATACTGAATCCACAAATAATATATACAATTTGTACAGTACATTATAAACACAGGTAATGAGGAGTGTGTAAAGCCTGGGCGATGATAAAGTTAGGTATTGTACAATATAAATTTCTATAAACAATAATGTATTTTATATTAAAACCGAAAATAATATTCAATTATCGTTTATTACAAAATTAAATATATTAATAGTTGCAAAAGAAGATAAACAAATGATAAAAATATTTCATGACAACAATCGCTTTCCTTCTTTCCTATTATTTCTAAAATTGGAGTCAAACATTAGGCACTATTTTTATGAAAAATTAAATAAAATTTTTTAATTAATAATAATTTATCGCTCATTTCAAAGTTAAATATAATAATAATCACAAAAGAAGACAAAGTCTATGAATTCAGTGGAAACGCAGTAAACAACTCATTACTTATTTTCAGTAATAATAAGTTTATTATTGAATAGAAAATCAATGAATCACTTATTGAAGAATTAAGTAATAAAGGGATCATTGATTTCAAGAGTAGTCAATTGCATACAATGGCATTAACATATGATGGAAAACTTTACAGTTGGGGACAACATTTTGGGGGACTTTTAGGAAACGGAAGAGCATATGGAGGAAAACAGAGTAAACCAGAATTGAATGAATATTTAATTAATAAACAAATTATCAAAATGAGTTGTGAAGAATCTCATTCACTATTTTTATCAATTGATGGCGTAGTATATTCGTGGGGTGATAATAAAGATGGGCAGATTAGAAATAGCAAATTGATTTATGAGGAACAATTAATGCCATATTTTCTACATGATTTTGATGGTCAAAAAGTCAAATCAATTTATTGCGGTTATAGACATACATTGGTTTTAACTGAAAGGGGGAGAGTTTATAGTTTTGGGGATAATAGATGGGGACAATTAGGTCGAAATACAGGAGAAGATAGGTATTCAATTTGTCCAAAAGTAATAGAACTGAAAGAAGAGGTTACAATTGAGAAAATTAGTTGTGGTCTATATCACAGTCTATTGCTATCACGAGAGGCAGAGATATATGTCTTCGGAAGTAATTATTGTGGAGAATTAGTAATAAATACGAAAATACTAAAGTATTAACTACAATAAAGCTAAATACTTCACTAAAATTTATAGATATAGCATCACATTTCAATCATTATTTTTCTTCTGCGCTTTCAATTAATGGTTTGTATTATATTTGGGGAAAAGTGAGTAAAGAAGAGATTATTAGAGAACCAAAAGAATCACAATTTAAATCATTTAATGAAATATTTAGTTACTATTTTGGAATCAATTTTGCAGTTTATAAAGAAAAGATTATTGAATTTAATGATAATTTCATAAAAATTGCGTTTTTGAAAAAGAATTTATTGAAAGTGAACTCATTGGTGAAGGAAGTTATGGAAAAGTGTTTAAAGTGGAAAAATTAAATGATTCAAAACAAAGGGAAAGCTTTGCGATTAAGAGAATTGAATTAAATATTAACGAAATAATAAATGATTTCTTTAATGAAACGATTATGAAAGAATTGGAAAACTTTTCTGAAATAAAAACCACAGTATTCAATATTCTGAAAGCACAGTAACATATTTTGATTTATGGTTTGAAAATGCGATTGTTCCCAAACCTTCTAAAAATCTTTTTGTTTACATTCAAATGGAATTATGCGATAAAACATTATATGATATAATGCAAGAAATGAAGAATGATATAAAATTTGAAAAAAAAATTCATTAAATCTCTTTAAATCAAATATCAGTTGTCGACTTTTTATTCATATTCTTGAAGGCGTCCATTATTTGCATTCAAGAAATCCTCCAATAATTCATAGAGACCTAAAACCAGAAAATATATTGTTAATAATTAATGAATATAACAATAACGTTGTGAAAATAGCAGATTTAGGATTAGCGGTTTTGCATAAATATAAAGATTAAAAACACACTCAAGACAGAGGAACCATTACATTCGCTGCTCCAGAAGTGCTTAATAGTGCTAATTATGACACAAGAGCTGATATCTATAGTCTGGGAATTATTGCGCAGGAATTATTTCAAATCGATATCAATAGGTATTAATTTTCTATATTTTTAATTTGTTTTATTCAAATTTAGAAATTATAAAGAAAATAAAGAAACTTCTCTTCTTATGAATAAATATCAGGATTTGAGTGAATTATGCGATAAAATGACTAAAAGCAGAGTCAATAAAAGAGGTGAAAGTTGCCGACAAATTCTGGATAACAAACATAAGTGGGCTTTAATTGCAAATGAATTTGAGGTTAACAAAGAATTCAAAGCGTTTTTCAATATTTGCGACGAAAAGTATAAAGAGAGCTATATTTTTAATCTAATAAAGAAGTTATCGCCAACAATACATTTTGCTAAATGTCATAAATGCAATTTTGAACCAATAATTGGCATTAGATATAAATGCAATGAATGTGATTATAATCTCTGTGAGGATTGTATTAATATACCAGATGTTCATTCAGAATCACATACTTTTAGAAAAACGTGAATTTTTGTTTTTCAATAAAGTTTTTTGTTTGAGAGCTACAGGGCTTAAAATACAAAATTTCCGGAAATTCAGTTAAGGATATCTACCGTAATTTTAGGCCGAACGCTTCGAATCCGGTATCAAAATGAAGCTTTCAAAAAGTTCTTTTAAAATATAATCGTTGAATTGCATCATCATCTTAAAATTTGAAGATATTCAAAACGCCACTATAAATTTATTGTTTAGTTAGCCTAAAATTTAAGGAAATTAAAATTAAATGTCATTAAGTTTATAGTAACGGTTTGAATATCTTCAAATTCTAAGATGATGATGAAAGGGTAATGCAATACAACGATTATATTTTAAAAGAACCTTTTTTAAAAGCTTCATTTTGATACCGGATTCGAAGCGTTCGGCCTAAAATTACGGTAGATATCCTTAACTGAATTTCCGGAAATTTTGTATTTTAAGCCCTGTAGCTCTCAAACAAAAAACTTTATTGAAAAACAAAAATTCACGTTTTTCTAAAAGTATGTGATTCTGAATGAACATCTGGTATATTAATACAATCCTCACAGAGATTATAATCACATTCATTGCATTTATATCTAATGCCAATTATTGGTTCAAAATTGCATTTATGACATTTAGCAAAATGTATTGTTGGCGATAACTTCTTTATTAGATTAAAAATATAGCTCTCTTTATACTTTTCGTCGCAAATATTGAAAAACGCTTTGAATTCTTTGTTAACCTCAAATTCATTTGCAATTAAAGCCCACTTATGTTTGTTATCCAGAATTTGTCGGCAACTTTCACCTCTTTTATTGACTCTGCTTTTAGTCATTTTATCGCATAATTCACTCAAATCCTGATATTTATTCATAAGAAGAGAAGTTTCTTTATTTTCTTTATAATTTCTAAATTTGAATAAAACAAATTAAAAATATAGAAAATTAATACCTATTGATATCGATTTGAAATAATTCCTGCGCAATAATTCCCAGACTATAGATATCAGCTCTTGTGTCATAATTAGCACTATTAAGCACTTCTGGAGCAGCGAATGTAATGGTTCCTCTGTCTTGAGTGTGTTTTTAATCTTTATATTTATGCAAAACCGCTAATCCTAAATCTGCTATTTTCACAACGTTATTGTTATATTCATTAATTATTAACAATATATTTTCTGGTTTTAGGTCTCTATGAATTATTGGAGGATTTCTTGAATGCAAATAATGGACGCCTTCAAGAATATGAATAAAAAGTCGACAACTGATATTTGATTTAAAGAGATTTAATGAATTTTTTTTTCAAATTTTATATCATTCTTCATTTCTTGCATTATATCATATAATGTTTTATCGCATAATTCCATTTGAATGTAAACAAAAAGATTTTTAGAAGGTTTGGGAACAATCGCATTTTCAAACCATAAATCAAAATATGTTACTGTGCTTTCAGAATATTGAATACTGTGGTTTTTATTTCAGAAAAGTTTTCCAATTCTTTCATAATCGTTTCATTAAAGAAATCATTTATTATTTCGTTAATATTTAATTCAATTCTCTTAATCGCAAAGCTTTCCCTTTGTTTTGAATCATTTAATTTTTCCACTTTAAACACTTTTCCATAACTTCCTTCACCAATGAGTTCACTTTCAATAAATTCTTTTTCAAAAACGCAATTTTTATGAAATTATCATTAAATTCAATAATCTTTTCTTTATAAACTGCAAAATTGATTCCAAAATAGTAACTAAATATTTCATTAAATGATTTAAATTGTGATTCTTTTGGTTCTCTAATAATCTCTTCTTTACTCACTTTTCCCCAAATATAATACAAACCATTAATTGAAAGCGCAGAAGAAAAATAATGATTGAAATGTGATGCTATATCTATAAATTTTAGTGAAGTATTTAGCTTTATTGTAGTTAATACTTTAGTATTTTCGTATTTATTACTAATTCTCCACAATAATTACTTCCGAAGACATATATCTCTGCCTCTCGTGATAGCAATAGACTGTGATATAGACCACAACTAATTTTCTCAATTGTAACCTCTTCTTTCAGTTCTATTACTTTTGGACAAATTGAATACCTATCTTCTCCTGTATTTCGACCTAATTGTCCCCATCTATTATCCCCAAAACTATAAACTCTCCCCCTTTCAGTTAAAACCAATGTATGTCTATAACCGCAATAAATTGATTTGACTTTTTGACCATCAAAATCATGTAGAAAATATGGCATTAATTGTTCCTCATAAATCAATTTGCTATTTCTAATCTGCCCATCTTTATTATCACCCCACGAATATACTACGCCATCAATTGATAAAAATAGTGAATGAGATTCTTCACAACTCATTTTGATAATTTGTTTATTAATTAAATATTCATTCAATTCTGGTTTACTCTGTTTTCCTCCATATGCTCTTCCGTTTCCTAAAAGTCCCCCAAAATGTTGTCCCCAACTGTAAAGTTTTCCATCATATGTTAATGCCATTGTATGCAATTGACTACTCTTGAAATCAATGATCCCTTTATTACTTAATTCTTCAATAAGTGATTCATTGATTTTCTATTCAATAATAAACTTATTATTACTGAAAATAAGTAATGAGTTGTTTACTGCGTTTCCACTGAATTCATAGACTTTGTCTTCTTTTGTGATTATTATTATATTTAACTTTGAAATGAGCGATAAATTATTATTAATTAAAAAATTTTATTTAATTTTTCATAAAAATAGTGCCTAATGTTTGACTCCAATTTTAGAAATAATAGGAAAGAAGGAAAGCGATTGTTGTCATGAAATATTTTTATCATTTGTTTATCTTCTTTTGCAACTATTAATATATTTAATTTTGTAATAAACGATAATTGAATATTATTTTCGGTTTTAATATAAAATACATTATTGTTTATAGAAATTTATATTGTACAATACCTAACTTTATCATCGCCCAGGCTTTACACACTCCTCATTACCTGTGTTTATAATGTACTGTACAAATTGTATATATTATTTGTGGATTCAGTATTATGTTATGTATAGAGAATACATTATAAACACAGGTAATGAGTAGTGTGTAAATCCTGGGCGATAATAAAGTTAAGTATTGTATAATTTTAATTAAGTTAATTGTAAAAAATTGATTTTCACAATAAATTTCTAAACTAAATAATGGTTTTGTAAAATTATTTTTGAAATCGATGTTTACGTAATTTATAAAATAATTACTCATCTCAAGGAAATTACAAATAAACAATTTTATTATAACGATAATAACACTATGGAGGAAAAAGCGTTAAGTAAATATTCCCACAAAAATTTTATAACTAACTTACATATTACTAAATAATTAAGCAAATTTTAATTTTTTAAGCAAATCATTTATTCTTAATGCTGTACATTTTATTCGATGTACAATTTAGGATATTAAAGCTCACTAGGGTAACACACACTCCTCATTTCCTGTGTACATTTCCTGTACTGCATACTAAATACATAACATAATACTAAATCCACAATAATACATACAATTTACACAGAACAGTATATACACAGGTAATGAGAAGTGTGTGTTACCCTGGCGAGTTTTAATGTCCTGAAATGTATAAGTTGTCACTCTGTGCAAGAGTAGTTATAAAATTTTTATTTTATAAAAACTGACAAACTAACATTGTCTATTTTAATATAACTTAATCGCTACTACTCTGTAATACATGGTTTAGACTTAACAGAAAATCTGTTTAACATTTCAAAGCATTGATTTGGTAGATATAAGATTATTGTAAATATAATTCGAATTAAAATACCATCAATTGGTTTATAACTGTTCTTCGGCTCAACATTTCTAATCGCATCTAAAATATCATTGACAACAATCTCTACTTCTCCGGCTTTAAAGGCTTTCAAAGCATCTAAACTTCTATTTTTCTGACTTTCAAAATATTGGAGACCATAAGCATTGCGTACACTATCAGTGGTATCATTCCATGTCTTATCCATTGTTTGTGATATATAACCCTCTGAAGAGAGAATTGTTTTGAAAGCCCCCGGTTCTATAGTGAACACCTTAACCCCCCATTCATGCATTTCATGTCTCAATGCATCTGAGAATGAGATGACCGCATGTTTGGACACTCCATAAGAACTGGAATAACCAAAAGCAACTCTTCCTACAATACTCGCCATATTCACTACTCTTCCTATGTATAAAATGTGAATTAATATTTATTGAGTGAATTCAATTATTTATATTTGTAATTATAATTGTTAGCAATTAATTGAGTTAAGTAATTATCGGTTACTTTATATAACACTTAACTAAGCTATTAGATTGTCTAAGATTTTGATAAATGTCTTGTTTTCTGTTAAAAACTATTAAAATTAGTTGAATATCAAAGTTAATAGACTTTAAATCTTTAAAATATAAAACTAATAAACTTAGGTTAAAATTAGAGAATGAGAAATAAATATGTTTTATTAAGTGTTACTTTTATTGTGTTTATGTATAAGTATTCATACCTTTTGAAGTTCTTATAAGAGGCAGAAAAGTTCGCGTAACTCTCACTAAACCAAAAAGATTTACTTCAAATACATTCTTATATGTTTCCAAAGTTCCCCATTCTGTGTGACCCCAACTAAAAATGCCCGCATTGTTAACAATAGCCCACAATTGGTCTCCATTTAGTTCCAAATCTTTCTTTACGTCTTCGAAAACATAATTCACTTCTTCATCATTTCTTACATCCATTTTTATGACTTTCATTAAATCACTAAATGTTGACATTTTGACCAATTCTTGTGATCCAGAACTCAATGGATCCAAAACTGTTGCATAAACTCTAAATCCATATTCATTTGCCTTTAAAGCTAATGCATTACCAAATCCTGAATCGCATCCTTTGATAAAGTTATGATAATATACAGTATTTATATTTTATATTATGCGATATTAAAACTTTATAAAGCAATTTCATTACACATTTTATATTTAAAAATTAATTAATAAACAACACTGAAAAATCAAACTTCATATAAATAAATACGTGTAAGAAAATAATTCTTATTTTTATTTACTGTATATAAAGCTAATGAAGAATAAGAAATGTTATCATAAGTTAACTTAAGTTATAATAATTTATATGAAAAACTTATTAAGTTCTAAAAACTTGTCATTCTAACTATACTATAGAACTTTTTAATATAGTATTTATATACGTATCGAAAATAACGCAATACTTTGGTCGATGTGTACAATGTTTTTTTTATATTTATTTCAATAACAAACCTGTTATTAAGACTGCTTTCCCTTTAGAACTAATAAAATCTTTTACTAAAAATCTCTGTAAAAAATTTGTAAAACTCCATGAAATCAAAGAAATTAAAACTATTTGACCACAAATTAAAACAATTGAATCAAATAAATTTATACTATTAAACAAAAATACATTAATTAATAATACAATTAAAAACTGATAGAAAAACTTCATTTTTATAATAAAATATTTTATAAAAATTGAAATGTCTTCAGAAAACTGAAATAAAAATTGAAATGCCTTTATTAAAAACTAGTTTTACTCTTTAGTACAAAATTAAACCAACTGAAGGCTGAAACAATTTAAATAATCCTTGAATTCTTAATTTTGTGCCTTTAGTTACTTAATCACTATGTTTTAATTTAATAGTTAAAGCAAAAAATACCGATAGATTATTAATATAAGTGTTTTAACATTCTATACATATTAAAGCAATTCATAATTTAAAACCAAATTTTCTAATACTTAACTTTTTCAAAATTATGAAAGGGCTAAAAATTGTTATTTAAATATTATACTACATATTTATTTAAAGGTTTTATATTTTTATTAGTGTTATTTATAAAGTAAACATTGAATTTTATAGTATTGAAGCTAAATATTAAAATTTTCTAAACTAAATTCCATAAATGTTTTAATATACAGCTTATATTATTCATGAATAGTTTTTGAATGAATGCTTTGAAAACTTTTAATGAAATCAAATTAAGTTAGACTTTCGTTTTTATTAAATTAAAATAAAACTTAAATATATGAATATCTGATATTAAGTCTTAGAAGTATAACGATTTTTTGATATTTTCTATCTCTAATTTTTATCACATTTATAATTAGTATGTATAACACATATTTTATAGTGAATATATTGAAAATTAGACATGAGTTTTTCGGATAAT
>JAUJYU010000640.1:0-11906 GCA_033995675.1 Nothrus silvestris
GTTATTTTGTCATTAAATATGGGATAATTCTGTTTTAGGGTCAATGAAAACAGGATTTCGATCGCTTGAGATTCGATGTTGTGAGATTCGATCGCACGTGCGGTAGCGATATTTGATATCAGAAATAGTGACGTACTCTATGAGTACTCACTTATTTCTGGTCCCTTTAAAAATATAACTTATATTCCTTAATATGTCTATTCCATAGATGTCATTCCTTAGTTAAGTGTTTTCTCTTTTCTATTAGTACAAAATGTCGTCAAATAATACGCAGTATTTTTATAATAAATTAAAATTAATTTTTGAAAATGATATCAAATTATGGTTCGTTTCATTTAAGAATATAATAATATTAACAAAAGAAGACAAAGTTTATGAATTCACGAAAAATGCGATAAACAATTCAACATTTATTTTCAGTAAAGATAAGTCTATTATTGAACAGAAAATCAATGAATTACTTATTGAAGAATTAAATAATAAAGGAATTATTGAATTCAAGAATAGTTTTTATCATACAATTGCGCGAACATATGATGGAAAACTGTTTTGTTGGGGAAGTAATGAATGGGGAGTTTTAGGGAATGGAAGGAATGATAATTATTATAAAGCATATTACAAACCTGAATTGAATGAATTCTTAAGTAATAAACACATAATTGAAATGAGTTGTGGTTTCAGTCATTCACTCATTTTGACAAATGATGGAGAAGTGTATGGATGGGGTTATAATAAATATGGACAAATTGGCAATAGAAAGAGTGGTAAAAATGAATGCCAGACAATACCATATTTTGTAAATGAATTCAATGGCGAAAAAATTATATCCATTTCATGTGGTGGTTGGCATTCATTGGCTTTAACTCAAAGCGGAAGAGTTTATATATGGGGTTTGGGACGCGAACGTCAATTAGGAAGACTTGCAGGTCATTGTCACGACACCCAACCTATAGAACTAAATAAAGAGATCATTATTAAGGAAATAATTTGCGGTTTAAAATACAGTCTATTGTTGTCACGTGAAGGAGATATATATGTTTTCGGTAATAATGTTCGGGGAGAATTGGGAATTACGGAAACGGAATTACAAAAATCGCTTCCTATTGGAATTATCGCTTTTCGTGCGCGCTCTCCACTTTTTTACAACAGCTTAATGTTTAAAACAATAGTTATAATTATCAAAACTTTTCAGAACTTAAAAACTTTTTATAATGTTTCTATGAGTTCTGAAAAGTTTTAAAAAGTTTTAATTGCAATAAAAATCAATTTTTAGAAACTTTCAAATAATAAATTGTTCAGAACTACGTAATTAAACAACGAGATAACGAAAGACCCCTCGAGGCGAACCTACTATACATCATTACTCCGAAAGATGGCATCAAATGTAGAAAATATTTTTGAATTCTATCCATTGTTGAAGTTGTTATTGCTTTCTAAAAATGTATGAAATGAATATTATTTTGAATAAAAATTAAAAATTTTTAATGAATTGAAAGAAGAAAAAGAAATCCTTAAAAATGTTAAACCCTTTTATGTGATTAATAAATATACAAAGAGTGTAATAACTGTTACGAATGACGACAAAACATATGCTTTCGGTAATAATCGTAAATAAATCAAATTTTAGGCTTCGGTCACGAGAGAGAAGTGAAAGAATTAACTATTGCTGAAGAATTATGTGATAAAGGAATCGTTGAATTCAAGAATAGTAAACATCATACAATGGCGCGCACTATTGATGGAAAACTTTATAGTTGGGGAAGAAATGAAGCGGGAGTTTTGGGCATTGGAAAAGAAGCGCAAAATTTATATAAACCTCAATTGAATGAATACTTAAAGGAGAAAATCATTATTGCGATGTGTTGTGAAGAATTGAGCTCTTTTGCTTTGACGCATGATGGACAAGTATTTGGATGGGGTCTTAATGGATGGGGACCACAATTTTATAAAGATGAGCTAACGCCATATTTGTTCAATGAATTCAATGGCGAAAAAGTGAAATCCATTTCAAGTGGTAGAAGGCATTCTTTTGCATTAACACATAGCGGGAGAGTTTACAGTTGGGGTTTGGGACGCGAACGTCAATTAGGGAGAGCTCTACTTCATTATCACGACGTCCAACCCATAGAACTGAACGAAGAGATCATTATTAAGCAAATAAGTTGCGGTCCAGAGCACAGTCTCCTTCTGGCTAAATTCTTTAAGAAATAGGTCTTTTACCTAATGGTCGAGGCATATTTGATTTTTTTTAAACCTGGCCCATCTATTTCAGTATTGGTCATCTCATTAACTTTTGTAGCAATATGTTTGCGATTAGTTTTAGTTCTTTTTTGCTGAGGTTGTTTCTGAACTACTGATTGTTCTCTAACAGAAATTGTCGATCTGATTGAATACGTGCTTCCAATAAATGAACAATATTTTGGTTATTAAGCCATTTAGCATTATCAGTAGACTTTCATTATCCCTATTCTAATTCATCAGGTTTCCTCCTTTTTCTAAAAGCAATTCAATAACATCCGATTCGTCTTTAAGAACAGTAACATATAAGGGTGTATTATTCTTATCATTTAAGACCATTTTATATGTTTAAGACCTTTTGCAACTGAATCAAAGAAACAATCTCCAAGACCAATTGCTTGCTCTATCTCAAAATTTTCGGGTAACTTTAGGTTATCATTCGAACCTAAAGCTAAATTTTAAGCGCTTTAAGCTAGATCTATAATCAAGTTGTTGCTAGAAACCTGCTTCTAATTAAATATAGATATTTTCACATACTCTAATGACTCTAATGTTATAGTTTTATGTAAACGTCAGCTAACTTACTGCATTATACCAATTTGACTATATAAATAACTGAATATTTATAAAGCAACATTTATTTTTTGAGCTAAAATATAGTTGAAGTAGTGTGGATAAAGAACAATTAGTTGACTTTTTTAAATGAATCATTTTTGCCTTATTTTTCACCAACATCACCTAGTCAAGTTCCTATAGTCAAGTTTATGCAGTACTACTAAACAGCCCCACATTCCTTTTCCTAATAAAGATTTTGATTGGTTTAAGCATTGCTTACATACAAAGAGGAAAACATTGTGGGGATCTTTGGTAGTACTGCATAAACTTGACTATAACTTAACTTAACCTATCACATCACTATTCCTCGTTAATCACACTTGTTAATTAGTGATTATAATTTAATATTTATAACATAACTATTCAGTATGCTCTATTATGTCACAAATACACATTATTACATTTACACTGGAACTCCTATTTTTCCATATTTTTGCTTTATAACTAAAATTTTTTAATATTATTGTAAAATATCTAACAAGTTTTGGTTATTCTATTAAAAATTTATATATAAGTTTAATAATTATATATTAAAAAATTAAACAACTTACTCAATTAAAGATACTCAATTTCAGATTTTTAAATTAAAATACGTTTTATAGCTAAATAGCTCACGTTTTTATTTTTATCGTTTCTAAGATTTTATCTCACAATCAGATATGAATAAGTTTTTGACTTTCATTTAAAATAGATGCTATATACAATACATATGAATGTCAGTATGCTATAGAGACGTATCTCAAGATATAAGGTTTTTGGGATTATTCCTGAAAATGATAGTTTCAAATATCATTTATATAATACCAAATTTTAATAAATACGTCTCTATAGCATATTGTCATTCATATGATATTATACAAATATACATAACTTAACTAAAATAAGAGGGAGATTATTTCTAGGCATTTATCTAATGTATCATTTTTTTCGATTCATCAATACTGCTCTAATCCAAGAAAACTAATTATTTTATGTTTGAAAAAGATTTGAGTAGTTTTTAATAAAATTTCTTGATTTTATGTGTAGTTAATATAAAGTATAAAATAATTAAATTGACTATTAAAGAATCTAACAATTATTAATATAACTAAATAATAACTTACATAATAATTTAAGGTATGTACTTATTATCATATATGGATTATTTTATAAAATGATTACTTTCTAATTGGTTAAATAAGTTGAGTCTTAATATTAAATATTAAATAATTCTCTACATAAGGTAATAAAAATTATTTTTATTAAATATTTTTAAATAATTTAATGAAATTTAATAGAATTCTTCATTAGACACATATTTTGTATGTTCCTAATCATAAAAGATTGAAACCCCTCTGCGCAACTATGCAAATGCGTATAGCTAAGGATCTATTGGTGCAATATGCACAAGCGCTGCAATTCACAAGCATTTGCATTAAATTGATTACATAGTTGCTCAGAGGGGTTCCAGTCTTTTATGATAACGAGCATACAGTAATAAAATATTTTATATACTAAATATATTTTTATAATAATCACTATTTTTACGGCATTCTATTTGACTCATTAAAGCCTTTAAGATATTTTTTTATTTATTTAAAAATATGACGATAATAAAAAAGTTAAAAATAAAAACTGAATTTAACATTGTTGTGTGATAGAAATATTGTTATATTCAGATTTAATCATTTATTTTTAAAAAGCGTTTTAAGTTAATAATTTTTATTTCAATAAAACGTCGCAATATCTTATCACATATGAAATAAATAACAGCTAATGGTTATTACAAAGTAGACTTTTTTTTAATGCAATACACATAGACAGTGTTATACTGTAGTTGAGAAACACCGTTAAATTCAAATAAATTTTGTGTTATTAATTGAAGGAAGATGTCCACCACTATACATTTATTCATATTTTGTACTTTTATTTTAAATTAATATTTTAAGTTAAATTAATAATTATATCAAAAGTGATTGAGATGGTCCCACTCATTATAGTTTCTAAAGTTGCTTAATAATTTCTACTCATTTTATATTCAGGACAATTAAATGTATAGAAAATTGTGATTAACTAATTTAGCAAGTAATATTTGAACCACTTTTATCTGCAATATGATTTGTTTTAAATTTAAATGTTTAGCTTTTATTTTTTTGATGCTAAAACTTGGCGGTGAATTATGCAATGACTAATCTTTAGGAATGGATAGCTTTAAAGTTAACATAATTCTCATATAATGATAAATAGCACTTTAAATATATAATAAATTTTAGCAATTCTTTACAGTTGGCTTATTCTTTCCTATTCTAATCTTAACGGACTTTAAGTTGAGTTTTTCTCCTTTGATAAAAGACGGGTCCCCTACGATTCACTGACACCACGATTCACTGACAAATCTAAAATAAGTGTTTAAAACTGAGCCTAGAGCGCTACCGCGCACCATAATTGTTTACCTACCCTAACTAAACTAAAATTACCTAATGGCAACACATTTTATTAATTGTAATACACTTATTTTAGATGTGTCAGTGAATCGTGGCGGACCGATAAAAGACATCATATCGTCGGCTGAGAATTATTCAGTCCTATCGTCAAATTTTGGCGAAAATGAGTTATTGGCAGATCATTGGAGTACATCCAATTCTCTAACTTATGAATCAAAAATTATCAAAATATCTCAACCCCTTAGCTTAAAATCGCGAAAAAAGCGAGAATTTTAATGATTTTACTGATTTTCTCGAATAATTTGACGATATAAAAAATTGAAAATATCATATTTCGACTTGTTTTTTCATAAGCTTTCAAACAAAAAAAAGTTTGTCGAAATCGGAGCAACTTTTGAAATTTTTGAAAAATTGACCTAGCTCATTTTTAATAATATTTCTGTTGTCCACACATCATAGGGAGTTAGAATATATGGTTAATTGTGAAAAAATGTGTTGTTCCCTTTTTCTCCACTTTTACCAATCGTCATTCACAATAATATTTAGAAAGTATATTTCATGTAGATATTAAATATATTTTCGATTCCTTGAAATTTTCATGTTCCTATATTTTAACAGTTGAAATATTCAATAATTCCTATTGTTTTACAGATAGTATTATATAATTCTCAAAATTTTTCAGAAAATTTAGAGAAAACTAAAAATATAGCAATAATTATTCAAATAATACTCTAGTTTTGGACCCGTTGACAAAAATTTCGATGCAATGAATTTGAAGCTGAGAAGTCCCCCAATCATTATATATATTCATTTCATATCGATATCTCATCGTTTTTCTCACTCACGATTTCAAACTTCAAAAGCGATTATCTCGAAAACTTTTTTTCTGTTTTTTCGTGAGATAGTACTGAATAATTCTAAGCCGACGATATATAGTTAACTCATTCTTAAAAAACAATTTAAATTACAAATAATGACTTTTATTTAATTCATTAAAATATTTTATTGATTTATTATAATAAATAATAGTTTATATTTTTATTTAAAATAATTTTTTAATTACAAATATATTTATTTAATTAATTAAAGTTTTATATATAAATTATAAATAGTTAGTGACGTATTATCTGTAAGTTATTACGGATGTACTTACAAATCGTTCGTCCATTTAGAATAATAATAATCCCTAAAGTAAATAAATTCTAATATATAGAGAAAAACTGATTTATATGAAAACTGTTGACTTATATAACGATAACATTTATTAAAAACTAATAAAAACTTACGATAGCAAAACTCATGACTGAAGCACAAGATGTCAACCTAACTTCGACCCAAGAGTTCGCACAAGATGTCCGAGACCGATGGCAGGGACTCATAGGTTTGGCATTGGTTTAAACCGGGACCACCCCACGAATCCCCTGCTTTGAAGATAGAGGAACCGCTCCCGGTTTTGAAATTGGCGACTTACTATGACAAAAGTGTGGATTCAGAAGGGATTCAAAAGTCGTTATGAAAAGTTACCGTACACTTCATGGGACTTCATTGAAGAGCAGGAACAGCACAAGAGGAATTAGTCTCCAATTTATTCCATATCTTCCATAAAATGCTAAACACATTAGTTATTCCCTAAAAAACTTATATAATTTTTTAAAACATTTTTCGTTTCCATAAAATACAAAGTTTTATCAATTTTTCTCGTCTTTCAAAGAGCCAGAAGAACGACGTCAGAGTCAGAGCACATCTCATGACTGACGAAGAAAAGCAAAGAATGGCCACTGAATGGCGACTGCTTTCGTGTTTGGACGTAAAAAGACGAAAGAATGGGATCAAATTTATCAAAAGCAAAGGGCATTAAGTGATATTAGGCAACAAACGCGACGTTAATTTTTTATCTTCTAAACTAATTATTTTTCAAATTTTAGTCGATTTTCGATTTTTACCAACAATTGTGCCGTAATTTTTGCTTCTGTTAATGAGATTTTAAGCAGTCAATGCATAGCCCCTGTAAAGTATTCATTATTTCAAATACTCCAATATTCCTTACATTGTATTTCTTACGTGTATCGAAAATATGTATTGCAGGAAAGAGGGTATTCCACAACTCATTAACAGATGCAAAAATTACGGTAGAATTCGATAATGAATTAATAAATTTTCGAATTTAATATCGAATATTACTAGTAAATGTTATTTTAATTTATTATTTAAAGTCAATTCATTAACAGCTTATTAATAGCCAACGCGAACGCAATTAATGTCCAACCAATATATCATTCATTTTAAAGCCATTAATTAGTTTATAATTAATTTATTAGCACAAAAATGCGTTTATTTTTCTATAAAGTGTCATTTGATGAAAAAAATGTAATTTCTAAAAATTAATTTGTAATAAATTAAATAATTTTTTTAAAAATGCATTTTTTAAACAAATAATTAATTTCTGTTTTAGTGTAAAAGATGTTTAAAAAAAGACAAAAAAATATTTGAATCAATTTATGAAAAAAAACAATTTTTGCGGCGCTTTAAAAGACTTACTTGTAATTGAATATTAATTTTTGAAAAATAACTTTGAGATGAAATGAAACAATAATTACTTTATAACAAAAATGATTTACATTTCATTTTATATATTATTTAATTTTTTATTTTAAAGACAAAACAAAACAATTTCTCAATTAATTATTTTATTATTACATAAACTAAAAACTAATTAATTTAATGATCGATTTCGCCGAAGACGACATCGAGAGTGCCAATGATGGCCACAATGTCTGCTAAGAACAAACCTTTGCCCATGAAATCCAATGCAGACAAATGTGCAAAACCCGGAGCTTTGATTTTACAACGATATGGACGTGAAGTGCCATCGCTTACTATATAAAGACCGAACTCCCCTTTGGGCGCCTCCACTGCCGTATATGTGGCGCCGGCCGGCACTTGATATCCTTCGGTGAATAGTTTAAAGTGATGTATCAGCGCTTCCATCGAAGACTTCATCTCTGCTCTACTTTGGAGCACTACTTTGTGATCATCGACTTTAATCTCTCCCGCAGGCATTCGGTTAAGACATTGCACTATAATAGCTATCGATTGACGCATTTCTTCGATTCGACACAAATAACTGTTTAATTAAAATCCATTTAATTGTATTTATATTTAAAGATAAATGAAGTTAAAGTGAAGTAAGAATTGTTTTGTAATTAAAATACCGGTCATAACAGTCTCCGTGTAGACCAATCGGGACATCAAAATCAAAGTCTTCATAAGAATCATAGGGTTGTGTTTTCCTTAAATCCCATTTAATACCACTTCCTCTGAGCATAACTCCACTCATCCCCCAATTGAGCGCATCTTCAGCACTAATAATCCCTACGTCTCGAGTCCTGGCCTTCCAAATGCGGTTTTCAGTCAACAGGTCTTCCACTTCGTCCACTCTTTCGGGAAAGGCTTCGGCCCAGCGGTAGATGTCATCCATTATCCCAATTGGCAGGTCTTGAGAGACACCTCCGGGTCTGATATACGCGGCCTGCATAAAAATTCATAACTTATTCATATATTTAAATGTTTAATAATATTAATATTTTTTAAAAGTTTTATAACTTAAGAGTAAAACTATTTACAAGTTATACAAAACTAAAACTACAATTAAAATAAATGATAACAAAAGACTCTCATCTCTAATATATTGAGCCCTTTTGGGAACATCAATATTAAGTAACTTCTCAATGGCTAATGAATAGCATTCCTCGTTAGCCATCATTGAGACATAATCTAAACGATCCATATATGGCAGCGCTTGAGTATAAGTCTTGTATTCAATTAACTTCTCTGTCGCCCTATGAAGGAGTCCTATGTGTGGATCAGCTCTTAATACGATCTCTCCGTTGAGCTCAAGAACCAGTCGAAGCACTCCGTGAGCGGCCGGATGTTGAGGACCAAAGTTGAGGACAACATTGCGGAAGTGCTTCTCAGTGGGTTCGCGCGGTTGGTATGTGTCGGTCCAGCCCTTCCATCGGCTCTCATCGGGGGCCAGATATTCCCCTTCGAACTCTTTGTAGTACTCTTTGTCCGGATACCAGTGCTTCGCCAATTGTCTTATTTGTGTATAATTCAAACCATTGTTTACACCATTGGTTAGAGAGTTGTGTGAATTGTGGGTAAAGTTATTGTTTGTTTGACTGTTGTTTACATGTTTTGATAGTAGTATTGGTGACAGTCGTTGACCACTGTTTCGGATCAGTTTTAAGATGTTTGACATTGTTTTTTAAAATTATTTGTTATTATTTATTATTATTATTAATTAATTTTATTAATTTTATTAATACTGTATTAAATACAGTAATTTATTATTATTATTATTGCTATTAACCGATTGTTTGTTTTGATTCAATATCAATAGGCATCACATCCATAAATAACGTAATGCTGAAATCAGACTTTTACGGACTCCCCTCCCCCTATATTACAGTGTATTTTAATTTATTTTGTATGTGTTACGCTCCAATCTATAGACCCATCGTACCCCTTAACAGCATAACGTTATTAATACATGAAGCTATTATAGCTATATTTGTAAATTTTCTGTTCGTATAATATTTTCTATAAAGTAAAGCTATATTATTTTGATAATACAATTAAATATTATTATATACTATTGTATACCAATATGTATTATATATTATTGAATATTATTATTATATTTGTTTTATAGACTAATAAAGTTATTTTAAAATTTTGTTTACGTAATTAATTTAAATATAATGTTAAACTCGGTTTATATCAATATTTTACGTAATTTCTGTATTCGACTCATACGTGAATAATATTCAAAGTTTAAAACAATTTATCATAAATAAGATTTAGACCTTTTTAATATAAATGCCTTTAAATAAATTTATATTGCAAATCTATAATACAAAAAAGGCTTAATTTTAACTTTAGTTGATTATTTCATATAAATACAATTATGAGGACTTTGACCGCAATGTTATCTTTTACGCCATTTTAGTCTTTTCCTCATATTATAAATACTTCATTGAATGCAATACTAATTCACTAAACAGTACTTTATCTGCAAAACTAAATTAATAGATATTTATATAAATAAAACTCATTTAAGTTGTAATTAAATTAAAAATAAATATAAATAAATAAACTATAAATATATAGCTAAACAACAACAACAACAATAACCGCTATAACAATGTCGGAACCAATGGTAGTGACGACAGAGTCGACAAACGCGACAACAATAGCACTGAACCAACAGTCAGGACAACAATCGGCAAAAATAGATTATGAGTTTTGTAAAGAACTGGACGTTTGGGTCGAACAACTCATGGATTGCAAGCAATTGACTGAATCACAAGTCCGACAGCTCTGCGACAAAGCGAAGGAGATATTGAGCAAAGAGTCTAATGTGCAGGACGTCAAGTGTCCCGTCACGGTCTGCGGTGACGTTCACGGACAGTTCCACGACTTGATGGAGCTCTTCCGCATCGGCGGTAAGACTTATACCACTCTATTATCTCTTTTTAGTCTATATTTATTGCGTTTATTATTTGAGATATGTTTTTATGACTTAAAACTGGGATTAATTGTTTGTTTTTATTGTTATTTATTATTAACCGCTTTTGTGATGTCTTTTATCGCGAATGAAGACTATTGTCTTGTTTTGTAGTTATTATTGGTATTCGAGATTTGATAGTATTTATTGTGATTTTGAATGTTTTTTAAAGACTATATTATGATAGTTTAGATTTTACAGTTTTTTTTATTATTTTTTGTGGTTTTATTTTTTTGATTATTTTTAATTCTCAACAAATGTTTATTTTCTGATTAATAGTAGTTATGAGTCATTAAAAAATATCATATTTTTAGTGAATTTCGTAAATTTAGTGATAAGTTATCTATAAAATAGTTAATCATTTTATGGGTTTATCATTAATACTGATATTTATTAATATTTATATTATATTTACTTTTTATTAAAGTTATAAATCATTTACTTATTTCTCAATTCACATCACTTTTCATAATAGCGTAGAATTTGATTAAGTTTTAAATGAATAGCTTTTTTATCTGTCATTAAAATAATGGCTTTATTTTCAAAGTTATTATACATTTTTGAAAATTAAATTATCATTTCTTTAATAACTTTAACAAATAATAAGAGAAAAATACATTTATTTCATAACTTAAGCTTTAAATCAATATTTTTAAGGCATTTACAAAAATATTCCTATTATTCAAGTTTTAATTTTAATTAATAATCGATAAAACATTTGCAAACACTTTAAATAAATGCAAAAACATATGAATTGTATTTTATAATAAATTAGACTATTATTCAGGTTTTTATGCTTTTAAATATTTAAAAATTGTTATCAATTATTAAAAATCATAACTAAAAAGATTTACAACTTTTAAAACACTTAAATAACATATAAATTATATCTAACTCTGAATTAGACAATAATTAAGTTTTTATGCTTTTTAAATGTTTAAAAAGTTTTATCAATTATTAAAAATCGTAACTAAAAAGCGTTACAACTTCTCTGTCGCCCTATGAAGGAGTCCTATGTGTGGATCAGCTCTTAATACGATCTCTCCGTTGAGCTCAAGAAC
>JAUJYU010000641.1:0-11905 GCA_033995675.1 Nothrus silvestris
ATACCTAACTATATTATCGCCCACTAGCAACGCACTATTACCTGCCTCAATATATTTCTTATGTATATAAGGTAATGGTAGTGTTTATGGTCACCTATGCTATTATATATACAATTGTAAAAATATGCGTTGCTAGTGGGTGATAATATGGTTAGGTATTGTACAGTAAATTCTAAAGCAATGTTGACATGGCAATTTATAACTTAAACTCATTCATATGTCAGGTATACAGTTATATATTTATTTTCTAACTTATTTGTCGCAAACTTTATTTGTTTTGGGGGCACTTTAATTAAACTCTAGTTCTTGTCTACACCTCACACAAGAGTGAGATAATGAAATTTGTATTTAAGTTCATTATTAACAGAGAGAACTGTATTCATTCATTTTCTGGGGTACACCAGTGTATCCTCAAAGTGAGTTTGGGAAACGCTGATTAAGACTGATAGTTTGTCTTAGTTTTTAATTATACTCTCTGTTCCTCCATTCAAAACAATGGTGAAATTGAAAAATCCATTTTTAGCCCAAGCCTTACTTTCACTTCAGGAGGTGAGTAGGCTCAGTATTTTCAAACCTAAAATTAAACATGCTCAGATTAAGAAGATACCAATTTCACCAAATTTGTTGATATTTAGGCCCATAGACTCCATTATATAAAAAAATTCAAAGGGTTTCACATGCTTTCCCGGTGTTATTTTGGGTAAAAATTTTCTATTTCGTATTGACTGTTAAATAGGTTTAAGTTATAGTCGTTAATCCACTCGGCATTTTTAGCACAATATTGCTGGTCTCACAATCAATCTTATGTAATTTGATGTCCTAAAGAATATATTTCAACAATATTAAACAATATATTTAAAAAAACTGATAGTTTTAGTTTTCGAATTTATGAGTTTTAAATTCCAAACAGATCGAACGGTTCCATTGTCAAACTCACTACTTTATCAGACGTCTGGTAATTTCTATTAGAGGCGTGCAAACTAAATATATACAATAAACCCGCGCCGTAATTATTTGTAATTATAATATATCTTCCATTTATCGATTAATACCTGCCTTTTCCAAAATAAAAATAAATATCTAATACCAATTTATACATATAACTCAAATTTTGCAAATTACATAATTTTTGAAGTGTGCCCCTCCCCTCTGCTAATTAAGATTGGCAAACATTATATATTTTATCTCAATCTTAGTTTGATCAGATATGGATAGAATATGAAGGCAATGATTAGGCCTGAAAGTTGACTTAAGAGCGATATATATTTTCACTCAAAGAATTGATTACTTGTGCGCCAGAATAATAACAGAGAAAAGCAGAACTAAGTAATGAAAATTGAGAGTACGTGAGATATTTATTACTGCTTAAATCAGCAAAGATTCCTCTTTACAACAACTTTAATTAAAACTAAAGCCAAGCTAAATCTCATCTAACTTTTGTAGTTAGGCATAAGTCTGTTTCATTCTAACCATTTTTAATTGATATGAAAGCGTTAAAAAATGATTTTAATTATATTAATTAATCCTTAAACAGCTTATAAAAACTTTTGTCATTTTATCCTAATTCAAATACCATTTTTTGGAATACTTTCATTTTGTTTCGTTAGCTGTTTTAATAAAAACCTTTCGCCCATAAATTATTGCTCAACAAAATCATTATTTTTTTTATAAACAATTCTCTATAGATATGAAACTCTTCACGCGATCTCTTCTATAGATTTACAATTTTCATAATCAAACATTTGAAATGAGAATGTTTTAAATGACTTCATTTTGATCCTTATTCTAAAAACAGCTTTAGTTTATTTTTTTTGTAATAAAAATACATGATTTTTCTCTATAAGCTCATATAAAATAAGTCAATAAAGTATATATCTTTGAAATTATGCTTTTTTTTGTTATAAAATAGTGTTTTATTATAACTTTACAGTTATTATTATTGTTATTCAACTAAGAATGACATATGTGAATGTATAGCGTAATATTGAATAGTTGATGTTTTCTCCATCCACAATCTTAATAACATATATTATTCTGTAATCTTATATTAATATTAATACTTGAATGGCATTATGTGATTGTTTTCTCATTTGTGATATAGTCTCCACCAAAAGGAGCCACAATCCCATACCGTCCTAAGCCGGCAATGCCTCCAGTAATATTTGCTGGCGGTCAGGCATATACAATACAAGGACAATACGCAATCCCTCATCCGGATGTAAGTATTTGTTTGATATGAAGCTGTGAATGACAGCTCCAACTTATCAGTGAAATGTCAATTTTGATTGTATCGTTTATAAAGTGCTTCTGCAATGCAATGCTTAACTATTGAGCAATGCATGTTGTAATAGAGCTATATTTTGATTAAATCCCTTTAACTTTAACTTACAAATATTTTAGAAATTATTTAAGTTGAGATTTTATAAATAAGTTATAACGTTTTTAGATCTAATCCCACATCCTTTTAAAATAATCCAAATGCACTGTTTTTATTTCGATTGTATCGCTTTTGATATGAAATGCTCTGATTATAACATAATTGAAGTACTCTTACGAGCAATAAAATTAGCACAATTCGGTCCTCTACCCAACCAAATAACTGACAGGGTTTATGTGATCAACAGTGTCACGGCTTAGTGGAGTTTCCTGCATCGGGGCTGCAGATTGGAAACACTGCTTTTGTAAGTTTTATTTTAATATCAACAAACTCTTTTATGTTTGTCTTATATATTCCAATCATTCATTAAATATTGACTGACTGTGCAAATGCAGTACATATACATATATACCAATTACCAGAGCACCTATTGTGCAAACTTTCTTTCACCTGCTTTAACCTTCTCCAGCCTCCAAAACCAGGTAAACTCCAAAGCGAAACATTAATTTCAATGTTGATCAAATCCGCCAAAATCCTTCTCTTATTCCAATCCAAAACTCATACCTTTTCATTTGTATCGAATGCATGTTTTCTGGTATGCCTTGTGTTCTGTTATCACTAACTTTGATAAATGTAGTATTCATTGTGCACGTTATTAATTAGTTACCAATAATCTATTCTCTTCTACCCGTGGAATATAAACTGGTAAGAAATGGTATTAAGTATGAGTTGCAAATGCTATTCATTAATTTTATTCTATTTTCAACTAAATAATTAATCAATATTTATACAGACAGAGCAGTATTTGATGCCAATAACTATTTAATAATTTATAAATTCATACCATTAATTCTGATAAAATTATATGATACTATTGCAGAAAACAGTATTGTGTAATAAAACGCTAAATTAAAATTATTGACTCATTGTTGATCCTCTTTTTCCTTTCTTCAATCTCCTCACCTATGGCTACCACCATTCAAATGAATAAATGAATAAACAGCTCACGAAGTTGCATAGACTGGCGTTACAGCATGCCCCTCTCCTTCCCGGGCACAACGTTGGGACCCTCAATCCTCAAGGTATCCCTCGCTTGACAACTTGTCTCCATTCCTTTTATTTCAATTGTATTTTTGATTAGCCGTTAACTAATTCAGAATAATTGATAACACATTTTTTGCAATTTTAATCTTTGCCATTCATTTTGATCAATCAATCGAATGAGCTTTTAATCATTTTTGCAATGTTTTGCTTAATTGATTCGCAAATACAACTTCGGCAACGATTGAAATACATTCTAACTTTATTTTCTACTTAAATAAACGACATTTTCTAAATATAATATTGGAATATAAAGTTGCCTAATATTGAATTAATGAATACTATCCTGTTATACTCGTAGCCCTGGCAACTCTGGCAGCCGCCAATAGTTTACAACCCGCCGGTGCTGCATTGGCCACTTCTGCCACCGCAACCACCGAGATGAGTATACCCAATGACTTAATCGGGTGTATAATAGGGAAGGGTGGCGCCAAAATTAATGAAATTAGGTAAGAATGATTGAATAGCTATCTATTCAATAGCTATCTATCGAATAGCTATCGACACAACTCACTCTCTTAGAGAATTGACGCAATTGGACTTTAGATAACATTCAACATCAATCTCAATAAATGTCATTCATTACTTCTGTTAATGTTTGAATGTGTTGTCCATTTAGGCAACTTTCTGGGGCCACAATCAAAATCTCAAATTCAGAAGAAGGTTCTAAGGATAGAGCAGTCGCCATTTCGGGAACACCTGAGTCTATCAATCTGGCGCAATATCTAATCAATACAAGGTTAGCATCATTTTCTTTGATTATTGAGCGAAGGCTTTGCTCTGTGTTAATCATGTCTCAAATAGTTACCACTTTAAGTAATGATATATTAATACAAGTATTTCATTACAAATATATCATCATTGATTCAGTGATAATTAATAAAATATTCATTCAATAAAATTTTCATCACAATAAATATAAGTATCATTTATTACTTTATATATTTACTTAACACCAGATAACAAAAAAAAAGTAAATTTATATCATTCAAAAAATCATTAAAAGGAGTCAAATTTCACAATTATGGAACTATAATAAAAAAAAGTATAGTTTCTCTATCGTTAGAGCACTTATTCATCATATTCTATACTTTTATTACTTTAGTTGATTCTCATATTTATAAACCACAAAATGAAGTTATATTATGTTAAAACCCAAAATTTATTAGCTGTAAAATAAAATTCATGGATATTGGGTTGAAATTCGACATATAAAGTGTTTGGATTTGATAATCTATTAAGTTATTTGAACAATAAAAACTGGAATGCGGTTCACAGAGCCATATATCAGAATCATAGAAATCCTTCAGGGAATTATATGATTAGTGCTTATGTTAAGTCTTAATAATTAGAAATAAGTTTCGTTAACTATAGCTATGTTTGTACACAATTACGAAATATGAAATTTACATACATGTGATACAGTCTACTTTCAAATAATATAAAATCTCAAATGTATGCCACAGAAAAATGCCATTTCAGTGCTGATTATTCGTTAATAATGATTATTTATAAGAATATAAATATAAATGAAACATAAAAATTGCTAAACTTGAATAAAAGGTGCAATTTCAGCGTTCATATTATTAGAAGTAGTACTGTGTCATCGTTGCTGTAATAATAAAAATATAGTGCAAAATAAATTACAATCAGGATTATTTGAGCTCAACTTTTCTGCCTTGAAATGGAGCGCAAACATCACATTATTCTTGATAAACCTGAAAAAAAGACAAGAAAAGCTTTGGCTTTCAACCAATATTTGGGACGTTGTTGAGGTGTTTGGAGAAGAAGTCCCACTTTATCAAAGCATCTCTCTTTTGTAACTTAATTGCTTTAACTCCAAACTTACGTCCCATTCTCGCACTAAAACATTAACATTTAATCAAAATCCCATTACTATTTGCACATTGGCTTCTATTTTGTCATTCTATTGCATTTCTCAAATCAAAAATTATTCTAGAAAATGTGGGAAATTTTTGGGGGCATTAGTTTTATATTATATTTTAACCAATAATTAGTTGAATGTCAAAACAATTCTGTCTTTAAAAAAATGAAACCCATTGTCTATATAAGAAACTTTTTAATTATGGTTAAGGGCTTATTCTTAATTTAAATTTTGGTTATTTTAAATCTGTTCTTCTAATCCTTTGTTAATTTTGGCAAAATAGCATTCATGATCCCTTTCTTCTTATTCGCCTTCTCTAGCATGGAATTACACAAGAACCTGACCCTTGATCCATCCTTGTCAGCAAATCCAAACAGTTCGACATTGACCCGCCTCACCTCGACCCCAATGGCAATTCCTTTGACTCAATTGGCTGCTGCCGCTGCTGCTGTTCCCGCAACAACCCTTTCGGGTGCCCTTTTCACGACTCACGACCTCAACAACGTCTTCAGCTCTAGAAATATAAAGCCGTTGACGACCAAAATACGTGCAGCGGCCACATCAACAGGAATTGTTGAGAATGGAAACAAAACAAAGACAGACCGCAAATTCACGCCATATTAATCTCATGCAGACACTGATTCTAATGGTGGCGTTGTCTTAAACTTTATGTCTCAAATTATACATCATTCTTAAGACATATTCGGGACCCTCTTCTTAATCAATATAAATGGATATAATAGTAATTAAATTATATAATTAAACAATTTGTAAAATTGCACTCATATTTGGTATACCTGAAGGCTTGCGCACATTAGTGAGCATTATTTGTGAACCAATAATCCTTTTCGTCTTATAATATTATAATAGCTTTTACGACTTAAGGACAAAGTGCTCACAATTTCAATCCAAACTATTTTTCTTTACTTTCATTTTCACATAATTTCATTATTTTTTTGAAGATCAAGTACTGAGTTTTGACCATAAACTCAATTTAATATAATTTATAGATATTATAGATTTTTATACTCTCCTTTTTAACTTTAAGCCATGAATTGCTGGCTTAAAACTTTTTTGTTTTTAAACGTTAATTAAGAGCTCGTCAATTATTCATATTTAATATACTTTTCCTTATTAGATGCTATTTTAGACTATTTATAGTTTAGTATTTAATTATCATTCGCTATAGAATAAGGCAAAAGCAGCCAAACTGTGAGACAGATGTCCGTTAGGCCGAAAAGCTTCTGAGACGAATTAGATAATTGTAGGCCTTTTACTACAGTTATGTCACTTTTTCAAACGAGACTATAAAATGTTGATAATAATAATGTCGAATATTTGTAATGTGTATAAGATTGACATCTTATTTGTCACAAATTAAGTGAATTATTGAAAAACTTTAATTATTGAAAAAACTTTAATTATTGTAAAAAAATTGATTAATTGATTCGAGAATCGTGTGATTGATTTGTTTTTATTTAATATTGTGGTTATTTAAAAAATCATATTTAAGATGATTGATATTCCTAAATAGTGAATCTAATTAACTTATTTATAAATATAGTAATGAATATATAGTTAAAAGAAATTTGAAAAAGTATTAGATTTAGGTTATTTGTTGATTTGTCATACTTTTAGCGGATTGAGTTTTTCGATTTTTCTTTAGTCATATGTTATTTTTGTTAGGATTGTGTTATCACAAAATATCTTATTTATATATATTCTCGGATTTATTATTTTTTTCATAGAGTTTATAGAAAACAGACTTTGATTTTGTAAATAATAGTAAAGGTGTCTGCTTTATGTACAGACACATCATTTGTTTTACGCAATATCAACTTTGGATTTATAAATATATGGTTCCTTTTTTTGTTTTATTTGGTTTGAAGAAATACTTCTCTTAATTTAACTTTAGTTAGAAATACTTCTTCATTGAGTTTAACTCTGTTTTACTCAAACAATAGTTGTCCGAAAAAAGATCTAAATTCTTAATATTTGAAATTTCACTGTTTTTAATGACATAATAAAGAACCGTTTATTTCAATTGATCACAAAATGATTGATTTAAATGAAAAGTATTGAAAAATAAGACTTAAATTGAGAGAAAGTAACTTAAATGTGGTTTCGACAAACATATCAATTAAGCAAATTTCCTTTTGTTCAATTTCCGTTATTTAATAAGTAGTTAAAAGTTTGTGTAGTTATGAGAGGCAAAGACTTGTAAATAAATATCTATATTTGCTATAATCAAGATTTTTAAAACCAATAAATCTGAAACTTTTTATTTATGAAACAATGATAAAGTTGAGAGTTTTGTAACCTTATAAGCCTTTGCCACTCGTTTACTTGAATGTTAAATTAATAGTAATATTTTGATGATATGATAATAGTAAAGCTTTCTTAAATTACAGTATTGTTTCTTAATTTGATGTAATTATTAGTCATTTATTTATAATTGCTGTAACTCATAATTAGTATAAAAAGATAATGAATATTGTCTTCTTTCAATGATAATTATTGTCCATAATTTCAATTCGAAGTTACACTTTTCAGTACATAAATCAGATGAATCTCTAAACTCGTATCAAAAAATATTCAAATACTTAGCATATACTCTATTATTATCTTTAAATTAATTACTTAACTTGATATTATTCAATAATACAAATAATAATAATAATGCACATTATCATAATATTTTTTGGTGTTTTTATTATTGAAAGTAGACTGAAAGACAATAAGATCAATCAATTTTGTAAACTAAGTATTATAATTAATATATTGATACATTATTAGTTTTATGATTCAAATTAATATAACAAAAGCTATGGTAATTGGTTAAGAGTATTCTTAATAAAATTGTATCATTTATAAGATGCTAAACACAAGTTATGTAAAATGTTATGTTGTGACAAATAATTGGAGACACACTCATTCCTTCACAACCGTGCGTTTTCATTAAACAAAAATATGTCCGTAAAATAGACAATTAATTTAATAAAGAATAAATCATTTATCTCAGAGTCTCTTTTCCTTACATTCAAAATATACTGAATTCAATTTTGATCATTTCGAGTTACAAAACCCGTATTATATTAAAATTCTTATTATGGAAACAATTCAATTATATCGGTATGTCTTGGGAACCATTTCTTAAAATATTAAATTCTTAAAATTCTTAACAATTAAATGAAATTAATTAATCTCAAGAGTTTAAAAACAAAAATTGTAAAGAATGTCGTTGTTAATCGTTTCTTATATTCTATGAAAATATAGTGTCTTTTATTAATATTCTTGAGATATGGCAAATGCCATTCAACTAATTAATATTCCTCATTCATTACAGCATACAAAATGCTCAACTTCCTCTTTTATGGAAAAGTATACCTACATCTCCTTTAAAGTAGTTCCCTCTCAATGTAACCCATGGTTTATGGTTTTTGTGCTGATTTTCGATTTAAAAGAGAGTAAGAGTTAAAATTTTTATCTGGTAAGAATTCAATCAAACCATTTATATATATACATATTATAGCTAGTGTTGTATTCGTTCCTGGGAACGGGACGGGAACGGAACGAAAGTTAAAAAATTTTTAAGGAACGGAATGGAATTAGAAAACATGGAACTAATACAACATAGTGTTGTATTTGTTCCTGGGAACGGAACGGAACGAAAATTAAAATAGCTCGAAAGAATGGAATAGGAACGGAACGAAAATTTAAGAAATTTTAAGGAACGGAATAGGAACGGAACGGAATTAGAAAACATGGAACGAATACTACACTAATTATAGTTTTATTTATCTAAGTCATTAATATTTGAATTAACTTACAGTTTAGTCATCTTCAATGGTGTTTCGATTTGGTTGTGGTTTTCTTATTTAGTTTCACTCCTAAGAGTTATGTCGAGTCGACATCAAAAAAGAGATTATAATTGATTAGTGTTTTAGTATTTGACTTTAGCGACACTCGAATTAAAGTGTAAATATTCCAGCTTTGGAGCGCCGATTGATTTTTGATTGTCTGAAAGCACTTCTATCTTTTCGCACCTTCTTCTTCTTCTTTATCTTCATTACGATTATTACAATTGTTCGTAATATTCTTTGTAAATGTTTAACTATTATTTTGTAATATATTTGAAAAGCAGTGGACCACAGCTCAGTTGTGATCAATAACTCAGACATTAATTGAAAATTCTCAACATTTTTCACTCAAATTTAACTCAATATTTGTTGAAATACAGTAATTCATAAAAAGTAAAACATTAATATTGAATCTAAATGATAGATATTTTAGTGCAATATATTATTGACTTATTGATTGATATATTAAAAATACAACAAAGAGCAAAATTATCATCTGGTGATTAGGATTTGATTGCCATTGACTGACAGGGTGTCAGACAGTTTAGTTTAATTAATCTATATATACATTAAATAATATTTAGGATTGTGTTAATAATTATAAAAACGAAAGCAATAGACAGTTTTAATTATATGATGAATTCGTTCAATAATTCAACAAAACGAACGGCAAAAATGTTTATTTTGAAGCGTTTAAATGTTAATTATTTATCTGTTGAGACATAGGTTCTTATAGGCCTAATATTTATAACTTTATAACATGTGGTGTTATAACATATTTTTTATTAATTAAGTACAACTATTGTTATGATCTAAGTATCGTTTTTTGTGTTGAAGGAGAATCTCATATACTGATAAACTTTAAATTTTTAATTCATTTATGTTTTTATTGTTCAAAAATTGGTAATTCATTTGTTAATATAATATTCAAAGTTACGTTGATTTTTAGCGTTATTTCAAATAAGTTTATTTCATTATAATTTTACAAATGATTAATATAAATATGATTTTAAATTATATGGTAATTATTAATTAAATTAAAGCCACAGATACCGAATTGTGATAGCGATATAATATCAATTATTATAAGAGATCATATCACCAAGAGATTACATATCAGCATTTATTAATATCAATTACATCTTAACTATCATAACCATTTACTCACATTTTACGAACATCATTCACATTTTGTTTTACGTTTTGCTTTAGGTTTTGCTTTCAAATCAATTTTAATTATTTTATTATTTCTTTTAAGACCGAAATCGACGATAAATTTTAGATTGTTTTATATGAATATAATTATAATTATAATTATCTGAAAGCTTTTAGACAACATTTCGCACAAACATTGCCATTCATTTAAATTATTTATAACTTTGAAAGTTGACATTTAGGAGAAAAGAAAATATTTAATATTCTCATTGGCTCTCATTCGTACTCTTTATTATATCTAATTTCGAAAATGCAAAGTCAGTTCCAATAATAAAATATATATCACTTTTATGATAATCATATTTCTTTGTTTCTCTGAAGTTTTATGTTGTTATCAAATTTGATTAGCAATGATTAGTCTGTTTATAAATTAGATTTTAATTCATGACATAAATACTCAAATAGTATTTTTGAAATTTTCATTTCAAACTATTATAACTGAAAACTTAAGAAATAATGCTATCTATAGTATGCTTACAGTCAGACTGTCCGATGGTTTCACTTCAAACTTCTTATTAATAATTAGCGTAAATCTAAGTCAAACTTAATTACATTACTTATACAGTAATTAATGTAAAACACTTGCAGCGATTCTATTGTATTACGTCTCTAATCAACATCTCTAACACTTCTAGAAAATTGCAAATTAAAAATTCAGTACATTTTGTTAAACAACAATATTTTAATTGTTCTAAAAATATAACTCACTTTTTATGGCTTAAATTTGGAGAAATAAAATTAAATCCAGATTTAATTCATAAAGACTGGAATGAATTTATATCTCAAAACTGCCGAATGAGTTAGTTCTTCATTAAATTCAATGAATTGAAATAATATCTTCTATTTATGTTTTTATTGAGAAACTGAATTAGCTGTTAATCATTATTATTGAGCGCGAAATCTAATAGATGTTATCTAATCTATTAAGTGATATAAAATATTGAAAATACATTCTCCTGTTGTTTACCTATAATTTAGTTATACTGAATTTTAGCTTAACATTAAATTTGTTTTGGATTTTTATTATGGAGAGCAGTGTTAATAAATATTATAGAAATAAATATAATTTTAAAAATGTATTATTTTGTAAACATTTTATTTTAGTTATACAAGAATAAAACTTATGAAAATCGATCTTTAATGATTGGCTTATAATTAATGATGAGCATTGGCTCGAAAACCACGATCCTGAGCCTGGCGCAAAAACCACGAGCCTTAGCCTAGTCTCTGAACCACTAAGCCTGAGCCTAGCCTCAACCTATATTTAAAATTATCACACGCAAACTTCATAGCTATTTTCAAATAATAATTTTAGAATAATAAGCAATTTCAAACA
The DNA here is from genome assembly GCA_033995675.1 of Nothrus silvestris. NCBI lineage: Eukaryota > Metazoa > Arthropoda > Arachnida > Sarcoptiformes > Nothridae > Nothrus > Nothrus silvestris. Next base: position 11,775 of record JAUJYU010000641.1, read on the forward strand.
AATTAAATCAGAGATAAAATTCTAATCTAAATATATCATTTAATCTCAATTATTGTAAAAGAAATTCAAATAAATTTTCATTTAATTCTTTTATTAATTGAATAGAAAAAACATAAACTCTGCGAAAATTT
>JAUJYU010000642.1:0-11897 GCA_033995675.1 Nothrus silvestris
AAACAATCATTAAAATTTATATTAATAGAAATTTTCTAATTGATTGACTAATATGCAAATTATTTTACTTATTCACCTTAATTATTTGAAAAAAGACTACCTGTTATAAACCTAACCTAACAATATTATCTATTTAACAAAAAAAATTTCTAATTGAAAATTTTCTTATTTATGATGATTTTATTTAATATTTGAACTTATTTGATGTTTTAAAATCATTAAGCGATCTGACAATTAAAGGCTTGAAAACGGCTTTTAAAAGAGAAGCTATTGTGTTTCGTGAACCTGAAGTTCATTATATTTGAATGAGAGGAAAATTTCTAGGCCTGAGAAATATTTCTAGAAAGTTTCTCATCAAAAGATAATTTCTAGAAATGTTCCAACACTAATTTCGCCTCATCACATAATATGTGCATATTGTATGTTATATACAGTAGACATGGAAATCAGTCCTAAATTCATAGGCCCGACCCGACTGAAAGTTTTTCGCTGTAGGCCAGGCCCGCACATCCCGACGCTATAAAACTTGAAGTCAGCCAATGGGCTCGAAAATTAACGAGTTAAAAAGGAGTTTAAATCATAGCAACTTACAAATAATCGTTAATAAGTCTTAACTGCAAATACTGTTAATTTTCATTAATACTACTTAGAGCAGGGGTTCTCAAATGGTGGGCCGCGGCCCTCAGATGGGCCGCAGAAAGTTTAAATTGGGCCGCGAAATGATTTTAAATTTGCATTTCTAGTGAGTAACAGTTCTAATCTGTATACAAACATACATGTCCTGAGGGCCGCGAAATTTTTTTGTCCTGCATGTGGTCCGCGAAAAAATAAGTGTGAGAACCACTGACTTAGAGTATAACAAATTTTTTATTAGAGGTCAAACTAACCTAATGGAATTGGCTCAATGGTATTTAAGAGATATTTATAGCAGTAGTAAATAGAAATTAGTTTTTAATATTTATAATAATCATCAATTCCTTTCCAATTTTTAATACATCTTTAAGATTAAGTTCTTTGCAATGACATTATCTTAATTTTAATCAACTAAAATATTTAAGCAAAATTCATTTCATAATACAATGGGAATGGGATGGGAATGGGAGCATATATTTAACATCATATACCAGTGGGAATGGGAATGGAACTTCCAGTAATGCGCTACAGTAATGTTCAATACATTATAGTTTTTGTTAGTTCTGGGAATGGAATCCACGCCCCGCCACTTATTGGAGCAAATGTTTGCAAAATGTTTGCAAAAAATCTTTATTTTAAAGAATATGTGGAAACGGAAACATTCATTTCAAGTTTTGGCGATAGGCTTACATCTGTCGGTAAAAAAATCTCATCTCTATGATTCAGATATGAATGGGAGTATAATTATAGAGTATTCTCTTTACTACCCCCACCCCTTCTAACCAACTATAAATCGTAGTGTATGAGGAATTCATATAATACATGTTTGCAATAAGGGTTCGTGTATAGAATAGACGAAAGTCACTAACCCTAATATAGAAAGGTGGAACAAATTTGAAGCCTATTTTAAATAATCAGTTCAATGATTAATAGTCCACTAAATATGAACACTACCAACAATAAAGTTGACAAAATTGGCTCAATGTAACCGTGACCACAATGAACTCAAGACACACAAAATCACTTCGCTATAAAATAGCGTTTTTAATAGTACGTATAACTTAGTTTATGTTTAATATATCTAAATTAAGTACTCAAATTCAGGCTTTAAGTGAGAGTATAGAAATTATAAATTCATAACTCATTTTTACAGTATTTTTTTAACTATATATTGAAAATAAAATCGCTTTTATAATCATAAGATGGCGTTGTATTTATTTATAGGGGTAGTAATTGTAGGGGTGCTGTTGTCAGAAGTACTGCATGACCAATATATAGCGCATAAAAAGTTTATTGTATTGCTCAGCAGTGGCGCCACTTGTTATTTTATTTAGAATTTTAATTTATTACGTCATTGACAAATGGCGAACAAAGATGTCATTGAGGTGAAGGTTACTTTGAGCCAATTTTTTCAACTTTATTGCTGGCAGTGTTCGTATTTAGCGGACTATTAATCATTGAACTGATTATTTAAAATAGGCTTCAAATTTGTACCACCTTTCTATATTAGGGTTAGTGACTTTCGTCTGTTCTATACACGAACCGCAATAAGTATATATCCGCGGTTCCCAAACTGGGATCCGCGAGTTAATTCTCGGGTGTCCGCGCAAAGTGTCTAGAATTAGATGATTTTGTTTTGGGGAACAAAATTTTAAAATTTTAAATTCATTGTATAATTGAGACACTGCTTAAAAATAAAAAAGACGTCAAAATTATAGTTTCAATATTGCCTGGGAATCTCACTTGTTCAGCGCATGTGCCAATCACACATCCCCTATTTTGTAAGGGGTCCGTTAATAAAGTTTATCTTTATAAGGGGGTCCGCGATGACCAAAAGTTTGGGAACCACTGTCATAGATATCTTGCGATATCTTGTAATCATGTAGTTCAGAGTATCAAAGGGGGGACGGTATCTAAAAGTGTAAAGACTAAATCTGAAATTAGTTCCAGAGGCGTTGGCCTCTGTTCTACTCCTGAAATTAATTTCTCTGCATTTCCAATAAGATAGTTTTTATCAAATGACGGCATAGCATATGCAGTGAATCCTCGCCCAAACATTTCGCGCTATTCATTAAACTTTGTTACAAAAACAATAATAATAACAAATTATATTTCAAAATATTTAATTGTATTGAAAATGGCTTTTCATATGGTCAAGAAGAACAATTCATTTTAATAAAAATATTATTCTCCATAAAATATCCCTGCCTCAATTTAAATTTTCTAAAATATTTTTTGATTTCTATGGAGTTGTCCATTGTTCTGTATTGGTGATCAGTCTTAAGGACCTAAATCAGTCTTAAGGACCTAAATCAGTCTTAAGGACCTAAATCAGTCTTAAGGACCTAAATCAGTCTTAAGGACCTAATTCATCCTAATAATCAATAAAAGATCGATTTATGAAAATCTTTTTAAACAGGCAAATACAAGTATAACCTACCAAATACAATATAAAACTTCTCAATTCATTATAGTTCTGAATTTTTGTCTTATGATATTAGAAGAATTTTAAAAATATTATAAAGATAAGTAACAATGATTGTCCCTTATCCAGGTCCCAAACCCAATGTTCGGGTAAAACAGACTTCATATTTGGGTTCTGCTTTAAAATTTACTTTTAAAAAACTTATAAAATCTAAGTTCTATCTAATCTATAGTAAATTTTACTTTTATTCACAACGGTTTATATTAAGAATACTGAAAAATTGTCAAAACATGATTAAAATGTCTGATATAAAAATTGCCTGTTACCCATTCTCACTAAACTAGTCCAGATGATAGATTTCATCAACAAATTATCATACATTCATTAGAACCTTAAATTTTGACCAACGGTCAGTTCATAAAAATAAGTTATGTTAATATTCTTGAAAAGAGAAAACAAAATATTTCAATATTTAATTCAAAGGTAACATTAATAGGAATTAAATGGTTTAAACTAATCATTTTTTGTAATAAATAAAAAATTAAACTTTTTTAAGTGTAGAATCCAAATATGAACTCGGGTTTGCTCTATCTATTCAAGTAAACGGTACAGTCAAACAATACTTATGATTCATGAACTGCTTTAGTTTGGTTTTAGGTAAGACACAAATCTATCATCATTTGGCCCGTATTGTAGATTACTAATCATCAAATTGTATCATAATCTTAATAAAGGTTTGGCCACATTTACAATGAATAGATTCGATATAATCAATAAGAACTTAATCCAAAGTGAACTTTTAAAAATGCACCAATGTGCCAAATGTGCCAAATGTGCCAAATGTGCCAAATGTGCCAAATGTGCCAAATGTGCCAAATGTGCCAAATCTGCCAAATGTGGTATCAAATCAAAGCTTATGAAGACTAGAATCAAATGCAAAAAGAATTTCTCAAAAATATCATGGCTGAGAAGAGATATGATTAATACTTTCCAATAATTAAATTAATCATATCTCTTCACAGCCATGATATTTTTAAAAAATTCTTTTTGCATTTGATTCTAGTCTTCATAAGCTTTGATTTGATACCACATTTGGCACATTTGGCATATTTGGCACACTTGGCATATTTGGTGCATTTTTAAAAATTCACTTTGGAATAAGTCCTTTAATATGAATATAACTTATTAGAAAAAAGCGCTCTTAACTGAACACGTGATGAATGGTTGCAGTTATTCGTGAAATAACTTATATAACAGTAAATAAACAAATGTTAAAAATACTGCATTATTCATATTGGGCTCAAAATTGTCAAAACAGAGTGTTTGTGTTTTTAATTCAAATCTATCGTTAATAATAATAGTTTACTATTTATTTGCTGTTTATATTCATATTATTATTAATATCTTTGACTCACTTTTTCATAATTAATCATAAATTGATTTCAATTAATATTTGAATCAGAAATGAGTCGAAAAATAGAGAAGTCTTTGAGTTGTGATCAAGAAATAGAAGAAAGACTCAGAAGACTGAAAGACAACGACATTCAAGTGAGTCATCAAAAGGATATCGAACAACGGTTGGCACGTCTTAAAGGCATAGATCCGTCGCATTACTCGATTCCTCCGATCACTGTATATCAGATGAAGACTCAGAACAGATCTCATTCACAACAAGCGGACGATTTGCTTAAACAGTTCACTGAAGAACTGCTTATCGATGATTCAGGACTTGCTTTGCCGTCAAATAGAAGATCATCGACTGATGAAGACATTGAACGCCGATTAGCGCTACTCAAGAATGAGACCAAATGCGGACAATCGAAGGACACGAGACTTATGGACATTGACAGCGATGTCGACGAAGAGACCGAACAAAACAATATAATCGAACGACTCTTGGCTGAAAGCAAACTGCCGTCCATTCCAGTGGACAGCAATTCATTGAATTCAGTGGAAGACAACGTAGAGATGGGCGAAGACTGTCTTCCGTGGTGTGTCATCTGCAACGAAGACGCTATTCTGCGCTGCATTGACTGCACGGGAGATCTCTATTGCAGACAATGCTATTTGTAAGTCATTCAATACGTACACTATTTATCTCTTCAACAATTATTTGATCCAATTATTAATAATTGCTATTAATTGACAGAGACTTTCACGACGACTCAGATCTTAAGAAACACAAGACATCGCCCTTTAAGCCAAACAAAACTAACTCTAATATTTAATCTAATATTTAAAACAATGCGAATAAGTATTTTAGTATTTTGTAAATTATTGTAACTATAATTTTGATTAATATTCAGATTCAAATAAATAAAGACTTATCGAATAACTATTATTATATATAACTTTTATTATATATAACTTTTATTTTAAATTCTAAATAAATTAATATTTAAAGCGTTAATTAAAAATTATTGTTATTTCATTGTAGTTTCTAATTATTTTCTAAACTAAGATTATAATAGAATTCTTTTGAGTTTATGGGAGGTGTGGGTGGGGTAGGGCTTAACAGATGCATCAGATATTCTTTGGGATGGGGTTGTTGAGGATGGTTTGGAGTTATACTCATTTTTGTGATTCCAATATAAATAAATGTCAGCGCATATATCAGTTCAAACTTAGAAAGTTTAAGTGTTAACTGACTGTCAGTTGCGCTGAATTTAGGAAAAAACTTTAATAATAATAATTATTTAAGTTAATAAAGATTTTGTATTATAGGAGGGAAGAGGTATTCATATTATATCGAGTCTGCAAAGTGCAAACCTAAAGGTTAAGTTACCTAAAGGTTAAGTTACCTAAAGGTTAAGTTACTTAAAACTATTTGTCTGTACTATCACTCGACTCAAGGAAGGGCAAAGCCTAGTAATGTAGAGACGCTTAAGGGAACGCTCACTTCCTTCAGATTTGAAGGGATCCCTCAAGAGTCAAAGAAGGGAGAGTCAAGTCATAACTTAATCTTTAGTAGAGTAGCTTAATCCTGTCTCTATTTAAGCTAGAGACATAGCTTAATCCTGAGTCAGGATTAGGTCAGGATTCCTCACCTAACCTAAATTTATGTAAGACTTGGTCCACTTTATGTAAGACTTGGTCCACTTTATGTGAGTACGTTATTTATGTGCGTCATTCGTAATATTCTTGTCAACATTGACTCATTTGTGGACCAGTTGTGGACCATTTGATGCCAATATTCATCACTTAATTATTAATAATTGCCTTATTTTTAGTAAATATTCAAATAAAGTATTAATAGATATATTATAAAACTTGTGAAATATAATGGATTTTGATTTATACGAATCGGTTTTGGATGAAATATCATTAGAAGGATTGGATGGCATAACAATGGATTCTCTATGGATTAGACTTAACGTGAGATTCGCTTCGATTGAGAATTCATTTGACTTCAACTCTGTTTGCGTTCAAAACTTCATATTTGAAAACATAATAAAAAGTCAAACAAGAGATGAAACGATGAAAATGTATTCATTGCCTGAAAAGCGGACGACTCTTCGTCTCTATAATAGATATGATTATATGAATCACGAATCGGGAACTTTGATCGAAGACACGGAACTAATTCCTGATGACATTTATGGTGAAGTGACGCCTATCAGTGATGGACACATCAGAGGCTCTTCTAATGACTATTACTTGAGAACAGATGTGACAAAACAAGTATTGGATAAGAATATGTCAATGAATGACATCAATGTTGAGTTCGGTTTAGAAAAGTTTGTTTTAGTCGCGAATCAAACGCAACGAAACGTGGCTTTAATGGGAACGAGTTGTGAGCCTTCGCTTGAATTGACGCCAATTCAGTACTGTATTCTCGAAAGAATAGGTCGACAACGCTTTTTGGGAGAGATCACAGTCGGCAAAGAGTCCGGAAAATACAAGTCAACGCCCAAAACATTGTTTTATTACAGAAAACTCTTATTCAGAAATAAGTTAATTAAGAAAAAGCAGTGCATTGTTTATAATTTACGTTCGGTTCAGAACAATCACGGATTGGTTTTCACTTTAAAAAGATTTTTTGTCGAAAGATTGACTCCAATGGAAATGAACGCTAAAAAGATTAGTCAATTACTGACTGACGCACCAAATAATGAGTTAGATTACGATGAACTTAAAAATCAGTTGGATATGAGATCTAAGCTTTTCAGAGAATTGTTAGCCAACTATTCAAACAATTTCAAAGTTTATGTAATCAAAAGCGAAAAAAGTTCTTTTGGAAAGTTTGTTAAATTAATCAAAGCCATTGGCGACGAAGACGAAGGTCTCGATGAAGTAGAAGATGATGAGGAAGAAGACGACGAAGAGCTGATTGGCACTAATAAAAGCTATTCTCACTCTAAAATGAAGTGTGTTTTTAGTCCGGGAAAAATATTAGTGGACAGACCTTTACTATCACAAGCATTAGCTCTCATCGAATCGCATGAATCAGAAGAAGGCATTTGTTTAAAAGAAATTGGTTTAAGACTTTCATTACCAAAATTGGAAACTCGAAGTCTAGTCAGAAATCTCGAGAGATTGGGAGATATCTCAGCAGTAATGGTAGATCGCGGAAGACAGAAGGTGTCGATGTTTATTCCGAAATGTAAGATAAATGACACGAAGAACCTGATGAGTCGCGCCCGGAAATCACTTTCGATCAACGAAACGGATACTATCGGACAACTGAATCGCGCAAACATTATACTCGATTTCGTCAAAAAAGTCAAACTCGTCGACAGAATATTCACTTTAAAGCAGAGGATTCGCGAGTCTGAGAAAAATAAATTACATAAAGTCGACACTAAGTCTGTCGTCAGAATTGTTCATAAGTTGGCAGCTGATGGACACGTCAGGTCTATCAGAACTATTCTCAGATATCAACAACAGGTCAAAAAATTGCATTTCGTATGCATTCCAAGCATAACACCAGACCATCCTTTAGTCATAGAGAAGATAAATCAATATAAGTTTCAATGGATCGGAAAATATTGTTTTGATATTCATTCTGACAAACAATCGCAACAATTGAATAAAGAAAAATCTTCAGTTAGTAATGAAAATACTAATAAAGAGTCGATTGTCAGAAATAGTTTTGTAATGAATCTGATATATCAGCCTTCGATCGCTCGAAAATACGGTCTCGAACCCAAACTTAAAAAGATCTTAACGTTATATCGATTCCTATTTTATTTAACTCATGATTTCACTAAAGATAACATAAACAATACTGACTGGAGGTTCAATATCGAGCCACTGCCTGATGGACGCCAAGGTTTGCATTCAAGTCTATTAATATATATATATTATATTATATTTAATTTATTTAAAACATTTACGAATTATAAATATATTTTACCCTAAATTATAGGAAAAGTTTGCACTATTGGTGAAATCATTCCTCGAATGCCATTATCTATTTTTGTGAAAATTGTTTGGATCTCTTATATAATTCCTGGCCTACAAGAACTGCTCGACGATCCGATTGCTACGAATCTGACATTATCTCAAATTTCTCCATCGATTCGTCAGTGTTTGTTATATAAGCGAAAATTTGCTTTCAATATATGTGAAGGACTGGTGGCTCTCAGTTATTTGGATTTAGTCGAGACTCAGCTTAAAGAGCAATTACCTAAAGAGCATTTACTAATAACTGTCAAAAACACAACTTCTTTTATAAATGATAAAAAAATAATCAATTATCAATTCAACACTTTGAATGATTTCGAAAGCTTTGCAGATGCTCTTCAGTATCATTGCTTCAAACCGTGCGATGATTGCTCTTTAGATCAACGCTTGTTTCCACACAATCTCCGCAATTGGACTTATACTCCTTCTTATAAATTGAAAAATCAATTAAAAAATAGATTAGAAAAACTGTCCGCAAATGTCAGTTCAGTTGATAAGAATGACACCAATAAAGGAAATGCTGGAAAAAGGAAACGAAACGCCAATTCAACACTCAATTCAAAAAAGATTTGCTCAAACAAAGAGAATTCATTAAATAAAGAAACGGCTGTCGCGCCTAATGTCGACACTACTAGTGTTGCAAATAAAACGCCTGAAGACGTTTCACAAAACAAAAACAAAAAAACTAAAAATAAAAGAACGCGTACTAAAAGTTACGATAAAATTGATTTAAGGGCTAGACGTCTGCTTAAGAAGAAACGAACCGATTGGACTCAATTGGAAGATACTTTTCTATTGGTCTGTAAAGTGGTGTCCGCACTATTAGATCCTCATTGTCCGCATTATATTTGCGTCGGAAAGAATGTGGTTCGCGACCAATTGCATAAATACAGTCCTCATATATCGAAAGACAAGACAGCCCTCGCTTGTCAGCGACGGATCAATTATATGCTTAAAAACCCAAACACTCGACAGAATATAAGTGATTGTATCGGAGAATTCAGACAAGAAATGAAAACTTTGAATATCAGTCGACCGAATGTTCCCAAAACTCATGAACAAGTATGGAATGAAGCCTTTGTAAATCTCTTGAATCTAATACTCAATCGCATGCAATCTCCATATCTTAATAATTCAACTGAAACAGTGGTTCGCATTAATTCTATCGAAGACCTATTGTCACGATTTAATATAATAAAGAGTGCAACCAATATATTACCGGTGAGGGGACCCATGCATTCAGACCCCAACAATGTGGTGGACATCCACGTGAATGTTGTCACAAACATTCTATTATCTTCATTGTTATCAAAGCATTATTTGGGTTCCAATAACAAAGACAACAACAGCTACTTTTGTCAGACACTATTCAAGATCTATCAGAAATATCCGGACAGTTTGATTCGATCCGTTATCGCAAAACTGGGAAAATATGGGATTATGACTAAAATCAAAAAGAAAGTCGACTTAATCTCTTTTAAATCAAAAGGAAACACTTTGTACAGAATATCACAGAATTTTTTATATTTGTTACAAACAAAGTATGCATTAGAAAGCTTACTATCAAATAATAATTTAAATGAAGATTATCTTTGTATAAAAGAGGGTAAAACTGCTTTTGAAGCGGTGGTTGTGACCAATCTTTTTGCTGCAAAATCAGTGAAGTTCGAAACACAAATACCAGAGAATATAGTGATTCTTAATGACAATTGTCCGCTAACAACGACTGTTCGCAACAGTGTTAGGAATCCTTATGATCCTAAATGTTCGTCCAGATATGCTCTTCACGTCTTGAGACAACACATCAATTCGATGCCATCCGATCGCACCCAACACTCTCAGGACTACCTCAATGTCAATCAATGCAAAGTTGTCAGTAATTCGACGAATCGGTTCTTATTCGAGAAAAGCTCTTTCGAACAAGTCTTCAATAAACATAAAATTACATTAACCTCTGATTTAAAAGTATCTGATATTAGTTGTTCAGCAAATGATCAAATGTTATTGAAGTTCATAAAGACTAAGAAAGAATTGGGCGCTTCTGCTCAAGACATAAAAGATCACTGCATTGGCGTTTGGCCTAAAGAGTCGTTGCAATTATTTGAAGAGTTGAAGTTAGTTTTTAAGGTTGGAATTCGTAGCTTTCGATGGGTTTCTTTCGAACATTTAAATCCATGGCTCGTTCACTCACCCATTGATTCCGAAACTAATGGTTTGGATTCTGACAAAAATGAAACAAACGTTCAATTTATTAAATTCATAGCTCGCTATTGGAAAAGACCTGACGGAACCATTGATAATAAAGTTTTGTTCAAGTTTTTAAGCGGCGTTTTGGGACATATAATGACATTTCCAGGAATTACTAAACAAAAAATAATTGAATACTTCAATCAAAGCTTACAACCCGTCCAACTGTTGGAAATAATAGAGCTCTTGAGAGCAGCCAATTGTGTTGATATAATAGAATCGCCACAAATGTCCACACCTGTACTTTTTGGAATCACAAGTATTCATTCAACGAATGTCATAACTCACTATATTTCTACTCCCAATTCTCTCATACATTTGTGTCGACTCAAAAACTATCTAAACATTTAAATTGCAATAATTCCACTATTTTATTAACACTAATGTATTTTATATCTAACAATAAAATCTTATTTATTTCCAATCATTTTACAAATGTATGAAATATTATTTCTAATTTAATCTTTAAATTAATTGTTTAAGTGTTTGTTTAGAAAATTTACAAAAGATTAGTCGTTTCTGACACGAGGGCCACAATCGCGAGGTATTAATAGCAATGTATTGGCATTTAATTCAATTAAAACCTCTGTAGACTAGATTTCAAATAAATGTTTCATTTAAACAAAATTATAATTTATAAAAATATATACAAAGAAAATAAGTTTCAGTCAATTGACATTTCTATAAATTGCGATTCTTTCCATCAAATGATTAGTGGCTCTGAAAAGAGCCGTTTAATGGATTCAAATTCAAACCAATTAAGCCTTTTTGGGTGTCTTTTTAGCCAAAGGAGCCTTTTTGGTGGTCTTCTGTGGTTTGGGTTTCACAGTCTTTGCCTTTTTGGGAGATTTGATTGTTTTGCGAGTTTTGCTCTTTTTCTCGACTTTCGTTGTCTTCACTTTCGGTGATTTGTGTTTCGGCGCAGTCTTTGCGCTCTTTTCGGTCGGAGTCTTAGTCTTCGTCTTCTTCTGTGGTTTGGCTTTCGGCACATCCCCTGCGCCGGCATTGGGTTCGCTCTTCTTCTGAGCGTTTGTGGTCTTCTTCGGTGAACTCTTTTTGACGGACTTCTTAGTGATTGTCTTCTTAGTGTTGGACTTATTGTTGGCTAATTTGAAGGATCCGTTGGCGCCCTTGCCTTTGGTCTGAGTCAACACTCCGTTCAGAACTGCAGATCTCAAGTACTTTT
>JAUJYU010000643.1:0-11896 GCA_033995675.1 Nothrus silvestris
AGTTATGTACTTTTGAGCGCATTAGTTCTATTCAGTGATTCGCCACATGTGTATGTTTTCAGCTCATAGAATACGATTAAGTTTCTTCTTTAAAATGTTTTAAGAAAATGTTTAAGAGTTTCCGCTCCTTTGAGTTAAGCATTTTTCGTGATGTTCAGAGCAAACACATTTTACTTTTCAAGAGAGAGTGAGAATTAAAAACTTTTCTCTATTGGTATATACCCTATGTTAAGACCTCAAAAACACTTCAAATAGGCGTTAGTGTAAGACTTATTTATATGTTGGTCACTCACATTCAGCTAAAAGCAGAATAAGCACAAAAGTAAAGTTTTACATTTTGCATCTTCACTATAAGTGGATCAGCCGATGAGAACATAAAACTAATAGCCAAATGTCAATTCAGTCTAAATTATTGGACAATGCAGTGAATGCTAAAACTACAACATACATGCTTTATTTGCAGCCTTTATATGTTGTAACTTTAGTACTAAAAGGCCTGTTGTCTTGAGGTCTAGCAATAGGCGTGGTTTTTGCCTTGTAAGTGATGTTTCCAATGATGGACTCTTTGAAGAACCCCTTATATGAAGAGCCAAACCAACCAAACTCTATTGGTATGCAATTCAACTTGAAAAGATTGGCTCGTATTGTAAATTGACTATAACTTAAGGCTTAGAAAATATTTTTGAGTTCTGCTTTACAACTACTAAAGCAAAAGTCTATTGACTATAAAGAGAGCAAACTAGAGAGAGAAACAAGCTTTAGAGTTCATCATTTCTTTAAGTTTCATTGGAATAACAGCGGGCGGTAGAACAGCAATTTTTATTCTCCTAAAAGAAAGGGAGGATGAGTGAGGGCTGTGAAGGCTCACAACTTCTCAATTTTAATACCTCAGGCAAAATACCTAGACTTAGACGGAACAACTCATTGCTTATTATAGTGGGATTTGTGGGATGGGATAGCAATCATTTCTAAGCTTATACCTATCATTCCCTTGCTAGTGCTCAAACTTTTTACATTCGCGCACTTTCCAACTTTTTCTAACAAATAGTATTATACTATGCTTTTCTATGGATTATTCAATAGTACTTTTTATCAATTTTATGCCATTCTCTTATCTCAATTCATGTCATTTCTCAGAATTTTCAAGTAATTCAGTAAATATTTATGTATAATAAACACACTTTCATGAACTGTCGTTAATTGGCAAGTATTTAAGACAAATGATTAGTTTGGTTGCAATTGTTTATATTAAAAAAGAATTTAAAAATACAGTTACGACCTCTTATGAGACTCAGACCTGAGTTAAGGAGTGTTAAAATAGGGAGAGGACTGCGCTCAATGTATAACTACTTTGTAGGAACTTAGAGTACATGCCATTTAGTCTACAATTTGATTCCCAATTAAAAATGTTGTAAAATACATGGTATGCTTTTGTTTGCAGCAAATCAAGTCGAGTCCAGCCCAAGTACTGATGAGATCGCTATTAGCACTTTTGGTGATCTGCCTGTGGATACTCCACAAAACGTTACCTTAGAATCTGCCAGTTCTACAAGTCTTATAATTCGTTGGGAACCTCCACCTAAAGATGCACAAAATGGTATTATCACTGGCTATAAAATCAAATATAAAGTTAAAGGCAATAAAAAAGTTGAAACAATAACCACCGATGGCAACAGACGTTTATATGAATTGACAAATTTAGATAAAGGGGTCACTTATAATGTTAAGATATCAGCCCTTTCTGTGAATGGCAGCGGACCCGCAACCGAGTGGTTGTCAGTCGAGACCTTCTCTAACGATCTCGACGAGACTCAAGTTCCCGATAAACCCAATAGTTTGAGAGCAAAACCAAATGCCAACGCAATATATGTAAACTGGACTCCACCTAAAAATCAAAACATAATTATTAGGGGCTATACTATCGGTTGGGGCGTTGGGTTTCCCGATGTTTACACTAAAGTTCTTGATGGAAAACAGAGATCGTTCACGATTGACAATTTACAGTCATCTTCAGAATATGTGATAAGTCTGCGTGCATTCAATCAAGTGGGGGATGGGCAGCCTATTTATGAAACGGTCAAGACTCTCATTGAATCCACACCTGAGCCACAACTGCCAATGTTGCCTCCCGTTGGACTCAAAGCACATGTATTATCCTCAACAACAATCATTCTTTACTGGACAGACACTTCACTACCTCGTAATCAATTGGTTACCGATAATAGACGTTATTTAGTGAAATACACGAGTAATATTCACTCAAATAATCCTAAATATCGCTATTTTAACACAACTGACTTGAATAGCATGATTGACGACTTAAAGCCTAACACACAATATGAGTTTGCAGTCAAAGTTGTCAAAAATCGTAGAGAAAGCACTTGGAGTATGAGTGTTCTCAACACTACACAAGAGGCGGCTCCTTCCTCACCACCAAGAGATTTAACAGTAGTTCCGTCTACTAATGACGACCCGACTCTTATAAACCTTCACTGGCAACCACCCAAACAACCCAACGGACAAATCACCGGTTATGTCATTTTCTACACAACGGATAACACACAACGAGATCGCGATTGGGTTGTGGAGGGAGTTATTGGAGATAAGATGACTACCATTTTGAAAGGATTATTGCCAGATTCGACCTATTATTTTAAGATTCAGGCGCGTAATAATAAAGGATATGGACCTCTATCTGCCGAAGTCTCATTCAAAACATTGCAGGGTTGGTATCTGTTAATCAATTTTTGATTTTATAAACAAACATACAGTAGATTAAGTTTATTTGTGTTTAATATTTGCACATAATTCATAACTTTATTTGTTTTAAGCATGACTTTTAATTTGAGCACTTTTTTAATTTGTTTGCATGAATCGGCTTTTTTGGTTATATTGTTGTTCAGCTTTACCCGATTCTGACGGAAATAATAGATATTATGGTAGGTTTTCTCAACCATAATATATTTGTTCACGAAGTACTTTCTATTTTATTAATTAATATTCATTAAACTTTACAGACGGTCGTAATATTTCGACGAATACATTGTATATAATAATAGCAGTTATATCAGGCATTTCAGTGCTGCTACTGATAGTCGTGGGTACTTTGCTCTGTCGATCCAGAAATACTACTTCAGGCGGTTATATGAGTGCAATGCGTAAACCGAAAGGCTATATCGCGGCCGCAACCAGTCCTGCGGGAAAGTTAGGCACTTCAGGAAAGGGCAAAACTAGTAATCGAGAACTCAAACCTCCAGATTTGTGGATTCATCACAACGAACACTTGGAATTGAAAGCTATTGATAAAAGTTTAACAAATGATGCGATGACTATTACACCCATTCAGAGGAATTCACAAGAGATTAGTACTGATATTATTGAAAAGAGCAAAAAAACCACTTCCACTTATGGCGATTCGCTCTACGACGACATTAATAAAGATATTAATAAAAGAGCTTCTTCTCCAACAGAAACAAACATAACATTAATGAGCGGCACATTGACTGCTCGTAAGACAGCTCGAGCCAAACCAATTATGATTCCTGTGGAACAAACGCCAATATCAAATGGTGGCATAAGTCTCGAGCCCTCGACCGGCTTATCGCGACCTCTTTACCCACGAACCCAATTCAATATCCCGCGCGCGCACGTGACACTCGACTCATTAGATAGTAATAATGCACATCATTTGCACCATTTGTACGATCCGGTGGCCTCTCCTGCCCTACATATGGGACTCAGTAGTGCGACTCCAGTCGCAAATGGCCAACAAATGCCTTCTAATTGTTTATATTCATCAAATGGTCCGTCATCTCAAGTCATTCCAAGCGCTACTACTAGTCCTGCAATGAATTATAGCATTGGTAAACGACAGTCCGGCCATCCGTTAAAGAGCTTTAGTGTACCCGCACCTCCACCTCTGCCATTAAATACTCCGCCATCGAATCCATCAAATGGAACGCCTCATAATGGTTGGCATTTACACTCATTTAATTGTTGATTATGTTTATCTCGAATATAACATATATTTATATATTTATACTCTATGTAGTGGTGAGACCTCAGCTAATCTCGAGTCCACATAAAAAGATAACACCAGGAAATAACGTGTCGACTGGTGTGAGTGCACACAAATCTATTCATGCGGTCTCTCCTTCGACTCGAGGACCAGATTCTATAAAACGAGAAGAGCTTTCTGTAAGAAATAGAAATAATTAAATGTTATGTTATGTTAGTTTATTTTGACGATCGCTTTGTATATTATAGTCTTCTTTTAGTACCGAAGAACTCAACCAAGAAATGGCAAACTTAGAGGGTTTAATGAAAGACTTGAGTGCGATTACAGCGTCTGAATTTGAATGCTGAACATCTCTCTCATCTTTAACTCATTTGCTGACTTAAAGCTCAATATAATTTAGGCCACAATTGATTTCGGTTCAAATTTTGTATTAATGTATAAAAATGAAATAATTGAGCGGTTTTAATAACTACATGAATCTCACATTTGTTTATACTCTGTTTTTAGTTCATTTGTAAATTTAATAGATTTTTTATATTCAATCAATTTTGAGATTTGTTTTAAAGTGTGATTAAAACATTTTTGTCACAAAAGTCAAACACAATTTATACAAATAAGTTATACATATATTTGATGTAAAGATAATTTATATAAATAGTGCCAATGCAGCTGTCGGTACGATATCTGATCATAATTATGAAATCTCACGCAGAAAACATCAGTATTGTTGCGAAATGTATTATTATTATTATAATTAAGTTCTTCATTCATTTAACTCAGATTTAACTTAATGTTTAGTTATGTATAATTGAAAACTATTTGGTGTTGTGATTATTATTTGTGCCATTTCTTCAAACAAATCTTGTCAAATAATTCATATTTATTACTTATTACTTCAATTCTACTTAACTTAAAACTTTTTGTTAGACTTTTGCATGTTTTATAAATTAGAGCTTCACTTGTAAAATAAATTATCACTTTTTGAATTTAAAATAAATTTCTTAAATATTGAAAATCTTGAAATATTTCTTTTTTCCCTAAGTTTAAAAAAAGTTGTTAGTAAAACAATAATCAACGAATCACAGGATACTTATGAACTACAAAATATATTCTTAATCATAACGAATCACAGGATACTTATGAACTACAAAAATATATTCTTAATCATAACGAATCACAGGATACTTATGAACTACAAAAATATATTCTTAATCATAAGAATCAAATTGAAGGCCATAAGCCAGAGTGGAGCTGGTGGAGGGGCTATAACTCTCTGAAGCTGAAGAATTTTCATTGATTAAGTGTAGGCCTGTTTGTATTGAAAAAGTTCTTACAAACTTCTAATAAAATAAAAGAATTACAATTTTAGCCCACAAGCAAAAAATCCTGGCTATGGCACTGCTGAAGACATTGCATTTTGAGATCGTTTACAAATAAATGAATGTGTTTATTAAATAACATTATATACAGGGATAGGATTTTTTATCGACCATAATTTGCTCTAATCTGACGGTAACATGAATTATCCAAATTGAACCAGAATTTTAAAAAATGATCTAATTTGACGTCTGAATCAAAACCATAACATTATATAACTTAATTATATAAACAGAACAACTTAATTCAATTCTACAAATGAAAACTTATGTATCTATTACTTTGTTTGTGACAAATAAATGTGATGTTTTCCCCGAGGAAGGGGTGACGGGATATCGGGTTTAGATGTAAAGAATAAATTAGTTATTAGTTATAAACAAAGTTATTTATTGAAACGACAATTTCGTACTTCTTATATCTTCGTATTTCTACAATAATTGGTAAGATTTTAAACCTAAAAATGTATTTTTGATGAGATTCTGCTTTTCATTATAATAAAGACCTGCAGAAAGTTTTCAAATGATATAAGAAAATAATGCCTGACATCTATGAACTACATTTGAACTATAATTTATTAAAACAACTTTTTTGTAAAGAATGCCATTTTGTTTCCTTTTCTGCTTTCTTATGAAGGCATTCGACACGTGTTTAATAGTTTGACTTAATTTAATTATTAAAATGGTATTTAATTTAATTAATTATTATATTTTAGTCATTAATTTAATGCTTAATATGAGGTTTGATGTAAAACAATAGCAGAAACGTATAAATTATATATAAATTATAAACTAATTACAAAAAAGCGATTGTAATATTGATTGTAATATTAAATGCTATTTTGGTTACAATTTATTAAAAATGAAAGTCTATTAACAATAAGTTTAATGAGAAATAACATTACTTTTCAGACAACAGCCGCTTATCGACCGTTAGTCAGTGTTTATACCGATAAGAATGAAAGTTCGGGCCATTCGGTGAAACTTCCGGCTGTATTTCGAGCTCCCATTCGAACAGATGTCGTAAACTTCGTTCACACAAACATTCGGAAGAATAAACGACATCCGTATGCGGTCTCACGAGAAGCAGGTCTGATATTATTGCAACCATTGTTTACATAATTATTATAATGAAATGAATGATGAGTTGTCTTTTGGTCCGTGTTTATGACCATCGCTGGTGTGATCTCTTTTTCAAAAGCGCTGAATCTGTTTCTAATGATAGTTAATAAATGTCTATTTGTTATACGACTAACACATTTGTACGAACAGGTCATCAAACCAGTGCTGAGTCGTGGGGAACCGGAAGAGCTGTGGCGCGTATTCCTCGCGTGAGGGGCGGAGGAACCCACCGCTCAGGTCAGGGCGCGTTCGGCAATATGTGTCGCGGCGGACGAATGTTTGCGCCGACGCGGACGTGGAGACGATGGCACCGACGGGTGAATCGCAATCAGCGCAGATATGCGATCGTCTCAGCCATTGCCGCGTCAGGCGTTCCCGCAGTTGTTATGAGTAAAGGTATAAGACGTGACGCTTGGCTTATATTCGCTTATTTTGATATTAATTGATTTATAACTCAAATTAAAGGACATCTCATTCAAGAAGTGCCGGAATTTCCATTAGTTGTTTCGGATAAGATTCAAGAATACACTAAAACGAAAGAAGCGGTTCAGTTCTTGAGGAAAATCAAAGCCTGGAATGACATCGAAAAAGTCTACAAATCAAAGCGATTCAGAGCTGGAAAGGGAAAGATGAGAGACAGGCGTCGCGTTCAACGTCTTGGACCAGTTGTTGTTTATGCCAATGATTCCGGACTGACTAAAGCTTTCCGTAATATTCCAGGTATTGAAAGATGATTTGATCAAAAGTAATATTCAAATTACGATTGCTATTCATTTTTGAATTATATTATTTATATAACAATCAAATAAATGATGAGTTTGTCTTTTGGTCCGTGTTTATGACGCCATTTCTGGTTATGATCTTATTTAAAAGCGCTGAATATGTCTTCTATTACTATCAAAATTATAATAAGCGATGGCATAGATTTGATTAAATTGTTTGCTTTTTTGAATTAAGGAATCGAGACTTTGAACGTAGAAAAGCTTAATCTATTGCGTTTGGCTCCGGGCGGACACGTTGGGCGGTTTGTCATATGGACTGAAAGTGCGTTTCAAAAGTTGGATCAATTGTACGGCACGTGGAAGACAGAGTCCAAACTCAAAAGACATTACAAGTGTGTTATTATTTTTATTAGATTAATGTTAATGTAGTTAATAAACTATAGTTAATATAATTGATCTATAACTAAATGAATTAATATAAATGATTTGTATTTAAAGTCTTCCTCAGCCAAAAATGGCGAACACAGACTTATCGCGTCTGTTGAAAAGCGAAGAAATACAAAAGGCTTTGAGACCACGAATGTAAGTATAAATTCATCGAATACAGCAATCCATATATTTTTTAAGATCATTACTAAGATTTAGATAAATTTGCAATAGTTTTGATTTTATTTAAATGACATTTAATGATGAATAACACTGGGCTATGATTTGTATTGATTATAATTTTACGTGAATTTCTGATTATTATCGAAATGATATGAAACCTAATGAGAACCTTATTTGAAAGACTTATAACTTGAATGTGAATTACGTTTCAGAACAACAATCAACAGAAGCAAAGTTAAGAAGAATCCACTCAAGAATCCAGTAGTGATGCGTAAATTGAATCCATACGCAGCTGTACTGAAAAAGTACGCGCGAACTAACAATGAACGTCGCAGAGCAGCGCGCGATGTGCTTAGAAAGAGACGCAATGGAGAGAAAGTGACCGACAGTGACGTGAAAAAGGCTGCGCTCACTCTTGGCGTTAAAGTGAGAAAATATAAAGAATATAAGGCAGAGATTCAGAAAAAGAAAGCAACCATTAAAGCGATTCGCGACAAAGTGGCCGCCATTCAGGCCAAGAGAGCCGAAAAGGCAAAAAAGTAGATAAATAACAAAAGGGTGTATTCATTGAAATAAGTTTTGAATAAAATTTGAAATAAATTTAAGAAATGACTTCTTTATTTACTTTAGTTATAATATCTGTTATATAAAGTTGTTTTCCTACACAAGTAGGAGAAGAGGGAATAGATTCGAGTCAATTAACTTATAATTTAGTTATAACTACTATAGTATAGTATAAATAAATTGTTGATAAAGCAAATAACAATTGATATAATTTTTAATAAAAGGTTTAATTAGTTATATTATTTGAAACATAAATAGAACTAATACCAAACTTGATATGGTGTAAGCCATGGTTAATACTTGGTCATGGTTTAAATGTAGTTTGGTAAGCATTATATTCATTTGATAAAACTTTGCACATTTTTCAATCATAGGGTATGTCAAGCAAGGGTCAAAGGTCAAGGGTATGTCAACAATAATGATTTATACGAAAGTCTTACAAAAGTCTTCTAATAACAGACATATATTAAGTACCGGTAACTAAAAGATTAACATTAGATTAAAACATGAAAAAAGTGCAAAGTTTTCAAAAATAATATAATACGAGTATTTAGTTGTCAAATATGTCTTAAAAACAATTTCAATATCATATTTAAAAAGACTCATAACTGCGAACTCATAACTCGAAGATTTCGTCTTGAGTTCTTTCCAGGCGTTTCATCGAAGACAAGACTTTTCTGTTTGAAGTCATCATTACTAACGGCTGAGAAAAGTCTGTTTGAATGTCATTTAGAGATGAAGAAGAGTTAGCGGAATGTGGTCTTTGCGCAGTGTTGTGACAGCTGTTGTGACTGCTGTGATGGCGTCTCAGTGCCGATCGATGTGATGAGTGATGCGATCGGAACAGGTCGTCGTCAGAGTGCGTACCACTGATTCGGTTTTGTTGCATAACTTTTACTTTATCTTTCGATTTGGCGATCGAACTGTCGATACGGATCAGAAAGTCAGCAGCGCTTTCATCAATGCCATCATTGTTGTCGTGATTTTCTAAATCATTGGACTCTTGAAGACTAGAAGACACTAAAAGAGAAGCCATTTTGAAGCCATTCCTTAATTTTGATTCATGTCTATTGGTTTGAATGGATTCATGTCTAGAAGAAGTGTATTCTTCGTCGTCGAGAGGGATGTCATCACTTTCTAAACTCGAAGTATTAGCAGTTATTGAAGAATGTGATCGACTGTTGCGCTGACACTGTTTTGGACTAGAATTCTGTGAAGAACTCGTATTACTCGAGGAATAGTTGGGCGACTCTATGATCGTCTCTTCCATTATTATCGGAATATTTAGATTAGTTCTCGATCTCAACGACAAGCTATCGCTGGACCACAACTTATTGGCTCTTTTTATTTGTTCCATCTTTTGGTTAATCAATAAAAACAATAAATGAGTCAAACAATGGATCAATCAATGGATCAATCAATGGATCAATCAATGGATCAATCAATGGATCAATCAATGGACCAATCAATGGATCAATCAATGGATCAATCAATGGATCTATCAATGGATCAATCAATAGATCAATCAATGGATCAATTGATGAATGCATTGATTGAGGAAAATATGAATGAATGCAAACATAAATGAATACAAACCGAAACATTATAACGAAGTGATAATCCCTGCAAAGTATCTGTCGGTTCGACCAAATGAGTTAAATATCTGTAGTTTTGCATATTCTTATAGTTATCACCAGTGCTGCCATACTTGACGTGATATTTCATTGAGTTCTTCAACGATTCCGTCTCCGAATCCGCCAAACTTTGGTCAACAATAAGTGTTGAATCAGAAAAATGAGAGAAATGAGACATTTATTTGTTTCCTATAATAAAGTGTCAAATATTACAAACTGTGACACAGTTTTGATGTTTTCACGAATGCATTCGTTTTAATATTTATATTATTTTTAATCTCTTTTCACTCATAGACTATAATAACAAATAAAATAAATAATCATTAATGACGTTGGAGGGGGTGGGGGTTAGCGCGTTACGTAACGACTGGTAATATAGGGAGGGATTGAACACAAACGCTTCTAAATCTTCATAATAACAAATTCTTATTCAATAATCAAAAACAATAAGTTTCAAATAAAATCAAACTGCTATCTATTGTGGTAGGGATAAAATGGGGAAGTGCTGGATCAGACCTCAACATAGGAGAGTCAACAAATGCTATTTCAGCCTAATTTTATAAATAATGAAAAGCATAGGCTCAGGCTAGCATAGGCTCAGGCTAGCATAGGCTCAGGCTAGCATAGGCTCAGGCTAGCATAGGCTCAGGCTAGCCTAGGCTCCAGGCTAGCTCGAGGGGTCTTTACGAGCCTCAGGCTCAGGCTCGAAGGGTTTGGAGCCTAGGCTCGCCAGGTTTTCGAGCCTATGCTCATCATTAACTCAACGTAATAAATTGTAAAAGCTGAGCAAGTGGGGCTATAGACCATATACCACCCACCTGATATTAAAATTTTTTAAAAATAAAGAGCTCCCTTTTTATATAATCCTAAAGATATTGAGAATTTGAACAAATATGCTCCTCCTGAGGTCTAAATCAAAAATCCTCTTTTTGCCTCCCCGTGAACCTTCTCTGACTGGGCTGAATTTGCCCAACTCTGTAAATAATTGTTAGTGTTTACAAAATGTGTGTCTGATATTGAATATAGAATAAATTGCAATCAGTCAAATACAATAGTGGCTTAAGATTTAAGAAAAATACAATACATCCCTACAATGTTTCTTCAATTAGCTCAAACACTGCTCATTGCGAAGAAAACATTGTGTGCATTTTTTGTGCTGTTGCATTTTTTGATTAACACGTTGTTCGTGATATCAAAGTATAGGCTGAAACCACCAAAATATATAGTATTATATAGAAATGGGTTTTTACAGAAACATAATATACAAAAATATTCCTGTAGTATAGTTTTGGTTATAATAAATAAGACGAACATACAATAAAACGCGCTTTTATTTTAAGGCTAATAGGGGTTAGTCCGGGTTAATGGGTCTAGGGGGGTTCCCAACTTCCCACCCCCAAGTGTGATGCATCATTGGATTCAGTTCGTCGAGCTGAGAAAATTGTATAATATAAATGTAAAAATGATGCTATTTCACTATTTTACTTAATACCTTAATCGAAATTGATACAAATGAAATATTTAAATTTCACAAATTATCAATTTAAATAAAACATGTCACTATAAGCCAGTTATTATTTTTACTTAAATAATACGTTACGCAATTGGGAGGGTAGGGTGTCAAAGGCATTTGTTACTACCCATAGGTATTTGTTATTGTGTAAAAAGCGTTACAAGGGTGAGGTGGGTTCATGGAGTAGGCTTTTTTGCTAACATAATATTTACTATTATCGGGTTAGTCCGGGTTAATGGGTCTAGGGGGGTTCCCGACCTCCCACCCCAAGTGTGATACATCATTGGATTCAGTTCGTCGAGCTGAGAAAATTGACACCTCACTTGACCTTCTACCTTAAT
>JAUJYU010000644.1:0-11896 GCA_033995675.1 Nothrus silvestris
TGAATATATATTCTTAATGATGTTTATTTGAACTAATATTTTGAATATTTATAATATGTTTGCCTTTAATTTTCAGACAAAAACATCATTAAAAGCGAAAAATACAAATATTATAATAAAGTTATAACTATTAAAATATAGTATAGATTTAGTAATTATGTTAAAATGTCTAATAAATAAAATTCATATTAAAGAAAAATTAATGCTTAAAAAACAACGTATTGTCTAAAATAATGAGCTTTGATATTATTGTTGATGTCATAGAAACGTGAATTTTTACAAATACTTAACACAACATTTCTGAGAATATAAATAACAGTTATTTGTTTCAAATCTAATTGAGTACATGTTTTCAATTCTAAGAGTTATCTTCAGAAAAGTTCTCCAAAAATGAAAATCCCTCTCATTGTCTGGTATTATAGGATGCTTGGGATCACTTTTGGTGGTCTATCAGTTGGAACCAATGGTGAATTTAAGACAATCACAAGTCTTAAGATATTTGGATATATTTGCGCTACATTTGTAACCATTTTTACGATAAGTCTCACAATAATATTCATAAATTTAGATGATATTAAGAATATTCGTGCAATAGATTCTAAACTTAGCTATTTTTTGATTTTAATGAATTTTATTTCTTCCAAATTTGTAATTATAATTAATCTATGGTTTCTTCAACACAAGGGATTCAAACTAATGATAGTCATTGAAAAGTATAAACCAGTTTCATTTTATAGTAGATATGGTATTGTTTTTAATATAGTTTGGTTTTCTTATTTCTTCATATCTGGAGTTATTTTTATTTATGAAACAATACAATTACACAACAAATCCATTGAAGTAATTAATAATTTTATCACAAAATTCTATTTGAACTCTATATTTTGGATCATTCCAATGCTCACTTGGTTTATATCTATTCAGATTAAGGATTATTTGGTATTTATTAATAAATAATGTGTTTTTTCTAACATAGTCTATACAAACACAGTCCAATTGAGAACGTGTAATATTTTGCCATTTGTTACGACACAAGACAGGCAAACGGCAATCATACTTTATTGCAATACATATAAGTTTGCTATTAGACGTTCTCATCACTGATTATTTGTATAATTAGTGATGAGTTTTTTGGATATTTGCTCAAAATCGAATTTCACGTCATTATTCGGCGTATGACAAAAACCGAATATTTTAAGAGAACTTTTCTTATTTTGAACTTATTTTGAACTTATTTTGAACTTACTTTTTAGCACTTATTTTATTCATAATTTATGTGAAAATGCATTTTATTTAATTAATTGCAAAAATTATAAGCAAAACAATAAGAAAATGTATAGATTGACAATTATTTAAAGAGAATCAAATTATAATCAATTAAAGTCAATTCTTATAATAAAGTATTTCATTACTTTAATATATTAATATATTCAAATCTAATATTATTATGTTTCTCTTTTTCAATGTGAAACCGAAACTTTTTTCTAAATTCGACTCAATATTCGGTGAAATTCGGCTTAAGCCGAAAAAATTCTTCACTATTTATAATATAAAGAAAAATTCATGTTGTAACTTAAAGTTAGCATGTTACTAATGGCTTAATGTTTACTACATTCAAAACCATTTATAACGTTCATAATATTATTTATAGGAAATACTTCGCAAAGCTTTAACTCAAGAAAGACGTACTCCAGAACTGATATCTTCAGTTCGTAAAGCATTCATAGAAACGCGAAACACAATTAATTCTTTGGACGATAGTTTATCTGCAATAATGTTAATAAACATCAGTTACGAGATTTCTGCAGTTATGACACAAATCTATATTTTCATCGATTCGGGAAATAAAGAAATCATAAGAGATTTTGTGGGAACTTTTCTTTTCAGTTGTATAACAAATGCATTCAAATTGATGGCCGATTGTCTTTTCAATGGTTTAGTTCACGACGAATCAGACAAATTTCTGTCTTCTTTAGACAACATCTCGATATCTAAGTGTCCTAAAGATGAAGATCTAGCCATTGAAACGCTTCTATTCATGTCTATCAGCAAAAACTTAAAGTTTGGATTTTCTATCGCAGGATTTATGTCATTAAGAAAGACTACTTTGACTTCTGTTAGTTATCCTTTCATTGACTCTAAAATAGTGATTAAAATAGAATTTTTGAGTTTATTTGATTCAAAATTTTCTAATTTTTGACAAAATTAAAAATTCATTATTCATTTAATAGACATTTTTAAAATAATAATTAATTGAAATTTATTAATATAACAATAGAGTAAAACAGATAAACTACAAAACGTTTAGTACATAATTGAATTTGAATTGAGTCATTTGAAAAGATAGTTTTGAAAAGTAAATTAATTTTTTATTAGAAAATAGATTTACATTTATTTTAATAAAACTTTTAATTTGAACAAATTATTTGAAATTAGATAAATGACTGTCTCTTTCAATAGTTAAGACCTTATAATAGCACTTCTCTATAATATTTATAAAATCCTTTAACTAAAACATTAATTTTCTCATTTAAACAGATATTTGGCTTTATATTGACTTATACTGTGATTTTGATGCAAACATGATATCAAATCTAATGGCTTTTCACACCAGACCAACAGATTTTCATTATTGAATCCGTTGTCTATTATATAAATCCACATTATATGCAAATTTAATATTAAAAACTTAGATAAGATTAATGCATGTTTTAGTTCAAATTTATTATTGTCTTTCTATACTTTAAATAAGTTAATAATTCAAAAACAAGTTTAAAATAATATAAATAATCTTTTAATCATTTAAAATTTATAATATAATATTATTCGATAATAACGTTAATATTCTTAAGATTAAGATTTGTGTTAGGAATCCGAATAAAAGTTATTATTTTTTTAATTTTCACTACAATTAAAAAAATGAAATTGTATTTTAATATTCGAAAACTTAATAGTTTGAATGTTTTTCTGAGTGCACTCCGAAAGACAATATATTTAAGAGTTTAATAAATGGATGAAAACAATGATATAAATGAACCTGAAATAAACCCAAAAGCGATTCCACTCGAAGACAGACCCATAGTGTGTGAAGTGGGTTTTGATGTCGGAAATATCACAGGAAAGGGTGTTTTTGGTTATGTATATAACGGCGCCTGCAATGTAAGAACTATTAAAATACCAAAAGCGGGTGAAGATATTTCAATATCTTTAATGGGCGTAGAATTAGCTGTAAAGTAAAGCTAATATTACAGCACTACTATATTGTGGATGTGCTATATATGAGTCAAATAGAAGACAGAATATATATCTTTATGGAATTCGCAGATATGGCAAGTTTAGACTATCATCTCATTCAAAACAAATTAAATCAAATTCAATCACAAAAGTTTATCAATCAATTGACTTCAGGTTTGAAATATATGCACGACTTAGGGATATCTCACGGAGACATACATTCGGGTAATGTTTTACTATTTTCAGGATTGGATCCCGAGGGAGATCTTGTTTCCAAATGGACTGATTTTGGTTTAAGTAAAAGGAATGGATAACTAGTGATTTTCATCAATTTATTTGTATTTTTGAGGATTTACTTTCGTCAATAGATTTTGATTCACAAGAATTTAAAGAAGACATAAAAGAAATAATCAGTCGATTAGATTATATGGAAAGCATTGAAGAACTTTTGGCTGAATATCCAAATGTATACAATATATAGCTATCAGTTTTATAGGCAAACAATTTCTATCTTCAGATTTAACATTGTATTCCTCAACAATTCCGAAAACTTATTTCAATCAATTATTCTTCAGACGAATAAATTCTTAATATGAAAATTCATTGAATTCTTTTACTTAAACTGATTTATAAATAGCATAAAATTTTGTTATATCTGTTCCTAAAAATTTACTTTTATACATAATTGTCTGTCTGAAGTATTGTTGAGATATCATTATTGCGGACACACTCACTCACACACACTCTCACACACACTCACTCACACACACACTCACTCACCCACTCACACTCTCACACACACTCACTCACACACACTCTCACACACACTCACTCACACACTCACACGTATACACACACACACACACACATACACACACACACACACACACACGAACAGACATTGATTTTTTTAAATATATAGATAAGAATGCCAGGTAAAGGTTCAAACTATTTAGTGAATACTTTTATTTATGAATTTTAAATTATTTTTAAATACTCAATAAGTTATAATACTTCAGACATTTGTAAAAATGGATTCATTAAATTGTATTAAATACTGATCAATGATATTTCATTATTTTTCTTTCTATTAAAAAGTCCACAATTTCTGAGTTCAGTCGACAATTGATGCGATACTCTTTTGGCTTTTTTAAAGTTCGGGTTTTTCTTTACATCTATTTTAAAGTTTTTTGTTTTCCAGTCAATGAAGTCTTGTTTTGATTTGAAGAACAAATCACAACACAGTTTAATCATCCAAAACAATCTGAAGCCAGAAATACAGATAAGTAACCATTGAATTTGGAACCAAAACCATTGGTTAATGTGATCAATGATTTCTATGTCATAACGCCAGACAATATATCCAATAATACAGATGTGCAATACGTTGATAACGCGGACCAATAATTCAATAAAATCTTCGGTACCTATAAATTGCCGAAACCAAATCCATTGTGATTTCGGGTGTTTATCCATAACAAACTCGAAGCGACAGACATCGCAACTTTGGTGTCCCGTCATTTCCAACCTTTCATTTAGACATTTTGTGTGCGCGAAAGCATAGCTCGCCTGACAATTATATGGATTGATCGCTAAATTGTTTTTAATGTCTTTCTCTTCTATAATATTGAAACAGATTTTACATTTTATCACTTCTTCTAAATCTCTTTGATTCAAATTTGGATTATTTGATATCTGATTGTCTGTCAATATAAATAAGATAATTATTAGTTCAAAACTAAGGGTTAGAATAACTTTTTAACGAATTTTAAACAATATTTTTTATTTTTGAAAATTTTAAATAAAATAATTAACCCTTAGATTTGATTTCTTCGTTGTCTTCAGAAGGATCCGGATATAGAAGAGTAAGCAATCTATCATTATTTCCATAACTTTCATCTTTATTGAGTTGATTTGGTCTGAAAACTGCTCTCATTTGCTGTTCAGCTATTAGTGGCACATATACTACATATGGATCTTCTGGTTCATCGACTTTAATGTTATTTATTTGTTGTTTTTCTTTATTTAGTTCTTCTTTAAACATATTTTCATTAAAATGTTTAAAAATAAGATAATTTAGAGCTTATGTTAAATAAACGAATATTTGAATCAATATTTAAATTGTTAACAAAACGCGCGACTAAATAGTCAAAAGTTTTCATTGTTATTAAATTCAATTTTAGACGATTTAATAATTTAATTAATTATAAGATTTATACGAGAGATACAGTATCTGTAATTATCATTGTTGTCACGCCATTGAATTTTACATTATTAAAGGTTCGCGTTTTTATAAAATACAAACTACTGGTTATAATTAAGATCTCAAAGAGTTCTTTAATTATGGTTATTTAAATTTTGGTTATAATTCTATTTAAATATCGTTAACTATATTTCATAAATGGTATTCAAATGATAATCACGTTAAGAAAAGTTATAAAAGCCACGGTATTATACATACGATTGCTATTGAGACACATTAAAAAATTCCTTTAATCATTGATTAATAGGTAATGGTTTCCTTCATAATTTCCATCCTATTATTGATGGCCTCATTTACTTACTTAGGAATCAATTATTCTTCTGATCCCATAATTAATGTAAATGAAAAGTTATTTTAAAATTGTTTTAGTTTTCATTCAAAATGTGTAACATTTTTTAAATAAATAATTGAAATGTATTTCTTTCACTTTAAACGTAAAACTTTCTTTACGGATTCCATTGGAAGACAAACTATTGAAAGAATAAGAGATTATACAAAAACTTGGAATTTAAACACAACAGAGAAGGTGTCGAGTAATTACCACCCAATTATCAGTTGGATATTCTTTAAGGATGTGATCAATAATTTGCAGTTATCTGTTTTGCCCGATAGACCACAGGGCGGAAGTAGTCTTAAGGATGGATCAGTTGAGCTCATGATTCATAGGAGACTAACACGTGATGACGACTATGGAGTTGAAGAAGCTCTAAATGAGACCGGATTTGATGGCAAAGGACTTTTTGTTCGCGGAAAACATATCTTATTGTTTCAATGAAAGTATGAAAAAAGTTAACAAAATTAGCGAACAATTACTTTGGAAACCATTGCCTCTGTTTTCTACTGTTTTTAAGCCTATTATTGAAAGATCTCGTAATGTCTTAAGTAATGAAATGAATGAAAACATACGTCTATTGACTTTAGAAGAATTTAGTGAAAAATGTGTACTAATATTTCGAAAAATCAATTAAATCCTAAAAGAATGTATTGCGAAAAGATCTGTCCCTCTGATTGTATTAATCATGAATATGTAATAACAAATAGGAATTCTAAACCTAATTTAATTTCTTCGTCGAATTCTTCACTTTTGTTGAATTGGGATTTAGGTAAACCGTTTATAACAAACAAAGAGACACCAGTCATGACATTTACAAACTATATGTGTCATATCGGAGGACTCCTTGGAATGTGGTTTGGAATCAGTGCTAATCAATTATATGAAACAATGAATGCAATTTACTTATCGCTAAAATTCAACCTAATTTGGTCGTTCTATATTATAAAAAAAGTTTTCATAATTATAATTATTTTAATCAATCATATGTTAAATATATTCAAAAATATCGCACATTTATTTGGACTTTGGTTTGGAATTATTGCTAATCGAATATATGAAACGATTAAAATAATATGTATTTCTTTGAAATTAGCACTAATTATGCTTTTTAATATTATCAATAATGTAGTTAAACTTATAATTTTTATTATCGAACTTCAATTTAGACTTCTGGTCGTCAGATATCGCCAAACTGTTGAGCAAATTTGTAACTAAATTGTTGTCAAAAGGGGCCGAACCAAAAGGGGCTGATGTCAAAAGGATATTTATAATAATAGATATTTACCTATGCTGTCATCTAGTTTGATAAATACCATTCTTGTGATACTCAAAACCTATGTAACGCATTTTTTAACACTGATTTCAATGGCTTCTCAGATTTATTGAATAAATCTTTTCGACCCCCACCCCTTTATTTCACCAGAAGCTTAAATTCTACTTGTTAAACTTGAACTTTTGTTAAACTTGTTATAAGCA
Organism: Nothrus silvestris; assembly: GCA_033995675.1. Lineage (NCBI taxonomy): Eukaryota > Metazoa > Arthropoda > Arachnida > Sarcoptiformes > Nothridae > Nothrus > Nothrus silvestris. The sequence goes on from JAUJYU010000644.1 coordinate 7,308, forward strand.
TTGTGAAAACGATTTGAAAGGATAGCCCTCCTTAATGTATTATGCGTGAGCAGAGACCTACAGTGTGATTGTTAAGCGGGGAGGATAATCCTTTTTTACGATAAAGTTTATTTATAATATAAAATGCATAAAAGATATGTTATTTAATATATAAAGTATATATTTATAAAACATTATAAAAGTTAAAATAAGAATATTAATCATTACATACATATAGTGTGTATATTAGATTAAAATAAACTAATAGATTAAAACGTGCTTTTATATTTCTTTAATAAACATATACTCAAAATATGTTTATAAAATTGTATTCTTTAGAAAAAAGTTTTAAAAATTATTTATTGTATAAAACAATTGAATCTCAAAAGTCGCAAATCAAGATTTAAGCTAAAACTTTATTAATGATTTTTGCAATTTTATCATTGCTTTCACTCAAAAGTTCTTTAGCCTTTCCATCAATTGATTCCAAATTCTTTAAGTCTTCTAAAGCCTGCAATGAATATAATTAAGAATTTTAAAGAATATTCTTTAAGTATTAAAAGATTTCATATTATATATTATATTATATTATATTTCATATTATATATAAATTTAAGTATAAAGTATTCAAAATTATATAGAATACAGAGTAAGAAATAATAATTTGCATACATTTTCGGGCATAAAATACAATTCACAAAGATTTTTGACAACATTCTTCTCATCAAACGATTCAAACGGTTTAATGATATGAATTTCACGGGCGAGAAGTACTCTTTCAAATAAAAATTTTTCTATAATATTAAGAAAAAGATATTTAACTTTTAATAAAATAAAAGTTAATCAAAGCTGAACTTTTAGATGATAACAAGATAAATACTAGTCTAAATTAAATTGAACTATACCGTCAGATATTTCAATTTTGTTTGTTTATCAACATTAGAAAACACTTTTTATGATTATAAATATGGATTTAAATAAGTGTAAAATTAGAAAAAAGTCTATTAAACCGAAAGTTAGTAAAAAAGAACTTATTAAAAATGCTATTTTAAGTGGTAGAAAGCGCTTAACACATTATAGCAATTCAGTAGTGGATCAAAAAACTTGTTTTTCATTCCAACGCAAATGTAAATGTTATTCAAAACTGGCTGACGAACAAATTTGGTTTGCTTTCAATCATTATTATTCGCTTAAAAGTCATGCTAAACAATATGCATATCTTAAAGGTTATAAATTTTAAAATTTAGAATAAACGCATTAAATATTTTTAAAAGTTTAAAATTAAAATATATTTTAGGTCTTGTTTTGCCTCAAATTCAGATTCATAAAACAAAATATAATATGTTTAATTATTATATGGAAGTCCCGTCACTTAGCGATGATAATAATATCAGAATAAAAGTTTGTCAAAAAGCTTTTATAAACTTTTTGGGACTCAAAAAGTCGGGACTTAGGAAAAAAATTCTGAAAACAGAAATAATGATAAAGATAATTGAGGGAAACATGATTCAAGGTATTAATATACATTTAATTAAAACATTTAAAAATTTACATTTAATAATAATTTGTATAAACTTACGTTTAATAATAGTATATTTAAAAAATAATTTATTTTTATGAATTTGTGTATTTTATAAAATTGGTTAAAAATGTATTATGTTTTATAAATGAAAATACTTATAATATATTTTCCTATTGGGTATCCCATAAATTGTGGCCTTATGTTGCAGATCGTGTAAGTTATTTCATTATTGAGAGCGAGCGCGTTGTTTTAATTGGAAATTAAAGACAATATTTTCGGATTCCCTTTTGACATGTGTTCTAATTATTCTGTGTTAATTATAGATTAATTAAATAAGCAATAAATGGAATGAAATATTAGTTCACTTTAGTTTACTTTAGAAGTGCATTTAATCGCAAACTTTTGAGTTTAGGACAGTTTCAAAGATTCCTAAATGATTGTCTCTAATTTGCAATTAAGTCAATGCGCTCGCTCTCAATAATGAAAAAACTTGCACTTTTTGCAACATAGGACCTCCACTTATGGGAAACCCTAAATAATAATTGCTTGGAATCATAAGTGACATTTTAAAATTTTATTCATAATGTAGGGCTAATAATAATGAAATGTATTGTTCTTATGTATTGAAAGCAATTATTTTATTTCAGATTCCATGCAATTGATTATAATAGTACTAATCATATTTGATTAAATAAGGGTACACATTATAATTTAATTCAAAAAATGTATATTTGTTAAGTTGCTAGTTTTAATGCATTTTATTAGGCCTAATAGTTTACTTGGAATTATTGTCGAAGATATAAACGATTTCATAACATCTTTACCAGTAGAAGAATCTCATTATTCTTTAAAAAATACTAAGAAATGCTTTTTAGGTCCAGAATTTGGATCTGTAAAAAACTTTTATAAGGTTTTCATAGATTTATATCCGGAATTAGAAAAACTTGCTTCATATCTAAAATTTAAATAGATTTTTAATGAGTTTGATATAAGTATTAAACCTCTAAAAATCGACGTATGTTCTACTTATTTCTCTTTGGAATCTCAACTGAAAGCTTTTACTAGAAGTAAAAATTCTAATAGGGTTTCTGAAATAAAAAATTAAAAATTTTTACATCTAAAAGAAGCCGAAATATTCTATCATAAAATAAATGATTAAAATTTTTTTTGTAAAAATGATAAAACTCAAGCTATTTTAAACTTTGATTATCAGAAAAATATTTCTTTACCCGACAAGAAGAGGAATATCGTATATTATTTGCGAAAACTTTCTATTCAAAATTTTTGTATTTATAATGAAAAATCATTTGAAGCAACAATGTTTCCATATTCCGAACATTTTGCAATGAAAGGGGCAAATGAAGTTATATCTTGTTTAGATTTTTACATTAAAAATTATTTAAGTACTGATGTAAAGTACTTCACCTTTTTTGCGATAATGCATTTTGACAAAACAAAAATTAATTTTTATGGTGTTATTTTAATTCTTTAGTATTTAGAGGTATATTAAGTGAAGTAATAATTTATTATCCTATTCCAGGCCATAGTAGACTTTCATGTGATAGAGCTTTTTCTTTAATTCAAAAAAATTAAATAAATGCCCACTTTTGTATTCTCTAAAGCAGGGCTGTCCAACTTCAAACCATTGAGGGGCCGCATTGTACCTTAGGTACCTGCCCGCGGGCCGCATTATAAAAGTCTAAATATTTCTACCCCAATACTGAAACATATATCTGCCCTGCAATGATATGGAAGGATACTGTAAGGCAGTTAACTGTAAAAACACTCTTTGCTTGGAATTCTCGTGGGCCGCACAAAACCAACTGGAGGGCCGCATGCGGCCCGCGGGCCGCCAGTTGGACAGCCCTGCTCTACTTCATTACCTAAACCCAGTGGTAAACATCCGGATGAGCTTTTCAGATACCGCTTCTCAACAGATGTATTGAATAATTAAAATGTTATAAAGTATAAAATATGATTTATATTATATCAATTATACGCACATACATTTGAATGTTAACTGCAGGTTTTGTTAACTACTATCTCCATATTTAAGATGTCTATATATTAATGTCTTATAAATTCATAGTTGATGTCAATTAAAAAGCGTTTTTAAAGCTTTTTCAATAAATTCAATAACAATTAAACCATACAAAAGACGAATATAAAAGCAATGAAAAATACTTTGATTATTACAATTTAAACTCAAGTATAAAATATTGCTATACATAAAAAAGTGTTTAACACAAATCCTAAATGTTGCCACGTGCGTCTACCGCCACGTGCGTCTACCGCCACGTGCGTCTACCGCCACGTGCGTCTACCGCCACGTGCGTCTACCGCCGCCAACCAAAATGAGCAAAACTAACCTACATGTATGTTAAGTCAACCTACGATCTTCTGCAGGTCGTTTCGCGACCTATTGCAACGGAACCTTAAGTTAGTTTGTCATACGTTGAATCTTTACTATTTGTGGTTTATTTGAAAATTTTATGTAAAATATCAGTAGTTTATATAGTGGTTGTTCTAAATTGACGATCACATTGTCAACACATTGTTAACACATTGTCAACACATGACATGACTATTAAAACTCATTTTCACGAAATTGAAGTGAAAGTTAAAATCAGACAAATCGGTGAAAGTGAACGAAAAACTGCAGTCTTTGAAAATTTGCAGAGAGTGTAAGTAAAGCTTAAAGTGAAGAATTTCAAATTTTAAAATTAATTCATGAACTTTTCATTGTCTGGTTGGGTGTAGTGTATGGTTGCAGTGTAGCTATGGGTCAAAAGTGTTAAAAGTAGAAAATAATTGATCCAAAAATGTATTTGGTAGATTTTCAAAAATTTGTTAGACTTTATACGAATTTTTATATTTCAATCACTTTAAGTCTATTATTATAAAACGGATGTAAATTAAAACATATTTTGAGTCCATTTCCAAAACTGACTTAAGAATTAAACTATAATTTTAAAATAATTGAAATACTTTAAGCACAGATTATGTAAGACTTAGGGCTCATCCTTAAAGTACGTACGCACAAAATTCGGGTTTTTAGACCCCTCCCTCCCCCTTGTACGCATTTTGA
>JAUJYU010000645.1:0-11891 GCA_033995675.1 Nothrus silvestris
TTGTCAAGCGTTGTCAACCAAAACAAGTGACTTTTCTTTACTATTTTGTAAGGCTTGAAATAAAATTTGGTCACAACGATACTTATTCAAGAATTCGAAAGTATCGTTCGGACCGCTCGCTTCGCTCGGAAACAAAACGCAATGATACTATAGCCGTCGAACGCAGTCGAACATACTATAGTCGAACATACTATAGTCGAACATACTATAGTCGAACATACTATAGTCGAACATACTATAGTCGAACCTGAAAATCCTTGAGCAAAAAAGTAAATTATGGCTTTCCGTTTCACCGATTCCACTCCACTTCGCTGACTTTCTGTTTCGTTAATTTTAATATACAGTATATTGAGTCAAAGCAGTTCGAATGCACACCGATTATTAAATGAGATGGCTCAAATTTTAGTCACAACTCAAACGTCGCATTGTAAATCAAGTGTAGATAGGAGTTGTGACTAAAGTTTGAGCGTCTCGGTTAATACTCAGTGTACGAGCAGTTACTACAGAGAATATTAGGATCATAAACTTTCATTAAAAATGTAATAAAACCACTTGTTTGAAGGACAATACTATTATTACAACAACACTTAATTATTTTTTAGTTGGTCCAAAATTTAATTCTCTTTTTTTGCATAAATCACAAATTTTTCATTATATATCAATTTTGTTAGACTAACGACTAAACCCCGAATAAATTGAAAGCACAAAATTTATTTTTGGAAATTTATTTTCTTTTAAAATATAATAGGATCTATGGGGATCTACAAGTAAACTTAAAGTTTATTCTAAATTCAATTTAATACTTTACCGCTAAATATTGGATAAAATCTGATTTGTAGGAACAGGAATTTTAGTCCCTAAAAAATGTGTTTTAGTCGACTAAAATAGTCCCTAAAAATAGTCTTTTATAGTCTAAAGGACTAATAGTCCTTTATTTTTGACGTAAATCTTATTAAACTTATATGAATTTGAGAAATTTTTATGAAATAAGTGAGATTACAATTATGGTTACAATTATGATTACAATTATGATTACAATTATACAAACTATTTGTCACATTTTTCTCACGTAAATCGAAAACAAATAAAACAAAAAAATAGAATAGACTTGGATTGAAAAATATCTTTTGTCAAACTAACGACTGGTGGCGGGTGTGAAACAAAATAAAGCAATTTTTGAGAATTTAATTCACTTTTTTGTTAATTTTTGTACTAATTCTAATTTGGTACTTAACTATTATTATTTTCATTTATTTTTCACTCATAATTATATACTTTTACTTAAAAAGGATGTGATATAATGTTCTAATCGTCACTAATAGTGACTTAATGTCCTCATAGTCTCTAACCCCTAAAAAGTGTCTTTTAGTGTTTTATAAATGCGGTTCAATTGACTTATTTTGATTCGAACTCATATTAAACTCCGGTTAGGATTAAACTTAAATTAAAAAATAAGTTATAGACTAAGAATCCGGGTTCTAGTTATTATTGTCTAATTAAGCTTCAAATAGAAAATATTGATTTTTACTATGTTTAATATTTTTGAAAAAATCTCATTTTCAACATAAGTTATCGATTCTAAGCTTGAATTTAAGTATATTTCGATTGTATTAAAGCTTTTGCATAATATTTCGTGGAAACTATCATTAATCACATATACCATTATTGTTATTACGCAAATAAAGTGAATTAGCGTTGCTATCATTTTAAATATCTATATAAACTAATAAAAGTGTATTATTTGAATTTAAGATAACCTACGCTTCAAATTATTGCTTCATATAAAATGCAAATTTTATAGTTTTATAAATATTATTATTTTCCAAACGAATTAAAATCTATCAAAATTTTTATCATTTCATTACGAAAATCATAGAATATATTTTGAGCACAATTAAAAAATTATATTTTAAGTTGATTTAAATCTGATATCTAAATATCAATTTATAGTATGCCTGAAACTAATGGTTTGAACGATGTTTTTGAGAAGTCATCAACTCCTGAGTTAATGGCAAAGACAGAAATGGATCCAAAGAAGGATAGAAGGAAAGAGTCTTTAACAAAATTTGCGAAAATTACTAAAAATAAAGTGAAACCTCTTGAAAATAAGAAGAAGACTCAACAGTTTGAAGTCTTGTGGCATAAATTGAGTTATAGTTTGGGGAAAATTCCTTTAATGAAAAAGAAACTGATATTAAGAGATTTGAACGGATGTATTAAAAGCGGTGAATTGACGGCTATTCTGGGTCCGAGCGGTGCAGGAAAATCAACATTACTTGAAATTATTTGCGGTAAGTTTTAAATTAGATTCAATATAATTGTTACCCGATTTATAAGATATCCAAATAAAATAAATTCATAAAATGCTAACTAAAACTAAGTTTACTAAACAGTTTTAAAATAGAAAGTCATATTGTTGAGCATATTAAACATCTTCACTAAGACATTATCTTAATTGTAACTCCAACTCCACTCCAATAAAACTCCAATGAAATGGAGTGGAAATTGAGTTCTCTATTTCGAAACTTTCAATTTTATTCGATTATAGGCCGAAGAAAACAAGGAGTGGTCGGAGATATACGTATTCGTGGTGTAAAAGATATTAAAGTAGGATTTGTGCCTCAAGACAACCATTTGATGGAATCGCTTACAGTCAAAGAGACATTCATTTTCGCATCAAAATTAAGAAATGTAAAGAATCCAAACACTGATCACAAAGATATTGCACAGAAAATGATTACCCGCTTCGGTCTCGAGTTAATTGCGAATACCAGAGCTTGTCGTTGTTCTGGTGGCCAAAGGAAGCGCTTATCTATAGCTTTGGAGGTATTATCAAAACCTAATATATTAATATTGGATGAGCCGACATCAGGTCTAGACAGCCCTTCTTGTACTCATGTTATGAATGTAATGAAAGAGTTGGTCACAATGGAGAAATGGCAATCCAGAGCTATGGCTATCATCACAACTATACATCAGCCGTCTATTGCTGTTTTCAATTCATTCAAAAGAATTTATATATTGACGAGTGATGGCCAGTGTCTATATCAGGGTATTTACCATTTGTAATGTCCAATCAAAGACTTATAGGGAATGTATTTTAATAAGTGGTTTATAATTATTTTATTTTAAATTAATTAAGTGGTATGAAAAGCATTAACATTGAGGACTTTTGTGTTATTTAATGCAAATTATAGGAAATCCAAGCAATCTTTTGCCGACACTATCAAGAGTGGGTCTCATATGTGATGAGTTCACATCGCCTGGAGATTATATTATTGAAATCGCGTCCGGAGATTATGGCGAAAATGCTATCAAAAAATTAGTTTCTGAAGCCAAGACACAAGACATTCAAAATTTGGTAACAACGGATACTCAAACACTCGCCTCTATCTCTAGATTAGTTTCACATCCATTTTGGGATCACTGGAAGATATTGTTTCTCAGAACACAAGTCATTCTATATAGAGATCCCTTTTTGACTATTATTAGAATAGGGATGACTATATTCACTGCAATCAGTCTGTCATTACTTTTCGGTAAAAAAATCGGGTCCGCGTCTGGATGTCCGCCACGAGAACTTGAATTATATACCACTTCTTTGATGGCATTGTCCACTAAGTTTGAAGATGATTTGTATCTAATTATGCAAAACGTCTGTATGTTATTTCTGGGTTTAATGATTGGACTAATCGGAGGTTTGGCTCCAGTTTTGCTCAATTTTCCGATCGAAATGCATGTCTTTATGAAAGAATATCATAACGGATGGTATTCTTGTATAAGCTATTATATGGCAAAAATGTTTTCTGATATACCACTTCAGGTCTGTTAATAAAATTCATTTATAGGCAGTGCATTGCATTGTCGAGGAATTTCCGTATACAGTCGAACCCGTTTATAACGAACTCGGATATAACGAATACCCGTTTATAACGAATCAGATTGTATGCACTGATCCCTTAGACTTCTTTAAAAAGTGGACACTTATAACGAATCCCGGTTATAACGAGCACTTTTGGCTGCACCGACCTGTTCGTTATAAACGGGTTCGACTGTAGTACGACAATACAACGCAATCAATGTAAGCCCATATTGATTATTAGCTGCATTTAATGGTTACTTTTGTTCCTAAAAATTGTTAAGCAATTTACAAGACAAATGTTGGCACAACTCTATTTTGAAAGCACTCTGGTCTACATATACAGTGGTCTATTGGTCTACTATTATCAATATAAAAGATGTAAACAAAATTGAACTCAAGGTTTCTTAAGATTAAGTGATTTGTATTATTGGTTAAATATTGCTCTAATCTCTGATACAGACACAAAACTTTAAAGGAGGATAACCATAACCAAACCTCTCTGAACCAAACCACTACATCTTATAACTTATAAATGAGCTATTTATCGATCGAAAGCTTACGAAAATAAATATGAAAAATTTAAAGAGTCTAAGAGATGGCCGCTAAATATCCCAAAAGCATCACTGATGAAAGTTGCGCTATTTCATTATATGAATATTAGATGTGTGGATATTGTAATTCTATTATATCAGATGTGAGTTGAATAGTTAAAGAAACACAACGAGGAAGTTAAGTATTGAGATGGAAGTGCTGGATTAGTTGGAATTTGATATTTTTCTATGTTAGACAATTTCGATAAGCAGACTAAACATTGTATGTACAGAAGCGGCATAAATAGCATGCTCAACTTTCAATATATATCAATTTGATAAGATTTAATCTTTTACGATAAAGGCTTTATCAAAAAAGATTAAGTCTTATCAAATTCATATATATTCAAAGTTCAACATGGTATTTATGCCGCCTCTGTACAGTAATTAACAGCTATCTATTGTAGGTATCTATGAAAATGTGAATGTTTTTGTCCCAATGTGTAAAACGCAAGTCTAACTTAAGTGCATTTGGGCTCGAGTCTAACTCGTGCCAAGGATTCTACACTTAATTCTCCCTAAGAATAAGCCTATTAGAGGTAAGACTAAAGTGGATTCACAACTATACGAGGGTTGGAAAGTGATCTTCCGAGCTTTTTTATCTCAGAATATCTCAGAAATTACTAGTCTATAATCAAATTAAAGCTCTAAATCTCCTCTACAAAATTGATATTACATTTTTTAATCCGTTTCATATATTTCGAACGCCATTACAATTATTGAACCTATGCATGAAGTGATGTTAATCAATGCCAAAGCCTAATAACTCAACAGCGTACACTACTCAACCTTCAGTTGGATCATAAAATTTTAAAAGTTTTTCATTTTTTACCCCATCTCCTTATTTGCCAAATTTAGCCTCATTTAACTCTTGGCTATTTATTGGCTGAAAAAAACATCTGATATTCAAATTGAACTAAAAAATTTAATAATGGATGCCTTGCTAGAACTTATGGAGAGGTATATCAAACTATGGTTTTCTAATTGTAATGGCGCTCGAAAAGAATCTCACATATTTTAAAGCTTTTGATTGCAATTTATAGAGGAGATATAGATCTTTAATTAGATTGTAAACAGGTATTCTTAAGATTAGTAATTTCTGAGATATTAAAAAAGTTCGGAAGATGACTTCACAACCCTCGTAGGTCCGATATTAAATCCGATTTTAATCACTTTAACAGTAAAAGTGCTGATAAATACATTATACAGTATTATTGAAAATAAAATTAAGGAAATCATAAATTGTTATCATACTATATATCACTTTGAATGTGATTTTGTGAACCTCTAATAGAAACAGGACTAAACGCAATGTGTCCAACAATTTTACTATTAATACAAGCGACCAATGATAGTGTTAAGCAGTTTGTTTGTCGCAATCTATGAACAAGTTTTGATTCACTGTTTTTGCCAAAAGATAATTCAATTGTGCTGTTGATGTCATTTAAGTCTTGGACTTTCTCTTTTCTAATTTCAATGTTCATGACTTTATTGAATTCCTGTACAAAAGAATTGCTAACTTATTATTTAACGAATTTAATTGTTCCTAATGTTAGAGAATCAAAAAATTCTGAATTGTGTCAAAATATAAAGTATATTTAGAAGATGTTTAAGCACATTAAATGGTGTGAATCATAGATTCAATGAGTAATGATGTAGACAATAATATTTGAGCCATGGATGCAATAATTACTTTGCAATTTTAAGTTAGACGAACTAATATAATAAGTTTATTAAATGTATTAACACAGATATGAAACTATTACTACAGTGAAAATCAATAAAATATAATAATTTACTAAACAATTTATCAACAAATCTTAAATAATTGAGATGATGTCTCAACTTAAAAGCCTAAAAGTAAATCTATTTACATTGTAAACAATATTTTGAAAATATACTTTTTTTACAAAGAAAGAGAAATCTTAGTTATTCAAGAATTTAAGTAAGTTTAATACATTAATATTTCTTATAACTCAATTATCCTATTAGTGACAAACAAAATGAAAAAAATATTTCTAAGTATTTTAAAACTGGCGATAAAATTCAGTATTTCTATTGTACTGCAGTTCAGGATCATCTGTACCTCAGAAAAAGTAAAAATTCAAATATAATTCAGTCGATCAAACTTTAATTACAACTAAATTTATATTCAAACATTTGTACTAAAAACTCTACTATAAAAAATGTTAAACCTTTACTAACCTGAATACGATTGCAAATATTAGAAATCTATTAATTAAACACTTGAATAAAAATGATTTATCAATTCTGATAAAATCCAATAATGGCCGACAAATGATACGACTGTCAAAATCAATATGTGTTCAGGTGTATTCCCAGAATTGTCACAGAAGCGAACTTAAAATTAATTAAGATGCTGTATGACACAAGCTACATGTATCACTGTATGACACCCTGTATGACACCCTGTATGACACCCTGTATGACATTTAAACTAACAAAAACTAACAGTAAGAAAAATATAGTTTAATATTAAAGTTATAACTTATAATTTTTAAGTCTTAAAATCCTAATAGTATTTATGCGTATGGTATTAATCTTTATAAAAATATGTTTTTGTAAAAATAAAATAATATTATAAAGGGAAGTTTTAATATTAATTTTATAAATTATAAATTATTAAATGAAATAATATTTTATTAGTTTTACAATCCAAATAATTAAAAATTCATAATTAATTTGATCAAAAGGAATGCTATATTTATAACTAGTTTATTATTACTTCATTAAAACTTTAAATCCTGTATCATACTAGAGCAGACTTGATCCGACCCTGACCCGGCCCTGACCCGGCCCTGACTCCTCAATGAAGTAATTTCGATGTGATTCTCAACAATAAATATTAGTGTTTGTTTTTAACATGCGTGTTTGCTTTGAATGGCATCAAATTAAAACGTAATGCAATAATTAAATATTTTCAGGTCCTCTAATTAAGAAATGAGTGTCAAGAATGATATGGTTGTTGTCTCTCAAGATTTGATTTGAGACTCAATATTGTTGAGAATTTTTTGAAAATTCAAGAATGAAGTGATTTACAAACTTAATAAATAAACATAATAAATTTTATATTCATATCACTAGTAGTTTTTGAGTTATTAAAAGATAAAATGGTATTCCTCAATTTGATCCACGGAGTATTTTGTTAATGATTACACCCAACAAAACAATACAAACATTTTAATTATAATGATTTATTCAGCCAATAAAGTCCTTATGATTTTATCATAGAAAATAATGTTATTCAATAATGTTATTCAATTTCGAGACATTTAAAAATTCGAGACTCAAGAAATGCATTTCTCGGAAATACCGACCACTAATTGATAAACTTAACTCTATTAAGAAAACCTTATTTAATTTTTATTTGAACTTTAATTCATGAATGTTTTATAGTTTTATAGTTTTATACATAATTTATAAGTTGTTTGTTATTGCAAACAAACAGATCCTTAATTCAATTGAATTGAGCAGAATTTAATATTCAGCGATTTTAGGCTTTCTCTTTATGAATAAAGATTGGATTTGATTTGTTCAAAAAATAAAATATTTCCATTTAATTGTATAAAGAATATTATCTTTTTTTTTAAAATATATGAAATATATATAGTCGACAAACTTTTAATGGTTTAATGTTTTTAAAAACAAAATTTCATTCAATAAACTAATTGTAATGAAAAGATATATTTAATTAATATATCAAATATGAAAGTATTTAATTTTGATGCATATGTTGATAATCAGATTCTTCTTCTATATCGAGATTAATGTCTTCATTATTAGTCAGAAATGACACAAAATTATTGAGCGAAACATAATCTTTCTCTTCGTCTAACATTCTCTTCAATCGATTCATTTTATCGATTGATGTTTCGAAAACATCGATTATTTGAACCTCATTTCCATCATTTTCTTCCTCCACTTCTTCTTCCGAAGAATAAATTTCAGTAAAGTCGCGAACGATAGGCTTTTGTCCTTCGAAAGAGTGATGGAAGACGTCGTCGGGAATCGATTGCAACGCATCGCTTAATCTTTTAGTTAATGCTTTTGATTCTGAAATTTCTTCATTGAAGAGATCATTAAAACTATTAGTCGAATGAATAAAACAATCAGTAGTTTTCTTTTGTTCATCACTTCCACGTTTAAGCCTTTTGACCGGTATTTTAACTTCTGATTCAATATTAGAAAAGCTGTGTTTTATGGAACTTGTGATGGCTTGAGTGGGGCCCCAATTGGGTGCCGCCGGAAATGATTTTCTATGATTTTTCAACTGTTTTCGCTTCAAATAAAATTGTTTCCATAGATTGAAATACTTCAAAGACAAACGATTGAGTCTTTTTCGCTTTAGACTCTCAACAGATAAGTCGATACCTTTAATCGCTAATTCATAAACATCTGAAGCAATTTGTTTGACGATCTCATCGATTGAAACATTGAAAAAATGATTTGCCAAAAGTTCTCTTTCAACTAATTCTTCGTTAACGTCATTATAAAAACTTTCCGAAAAACTATATTTTGGAAGATTTGTTGTGGGACTCTTTGAGTTCCAATTGGGTGCCGCCGGAAATGCATTTTTATAATGTGTGTATCTTTTTCTAAGCAAATACCAAATTTTCCATTTGTTAAAATATTTTTGTGTTAACCGTTTGAGCCGCTGTTGATTGAAATTGTGAATCATTAGTTCTCTTTCATTGGTTGCCGTCATATAAACTTCTGAAGCGATGTCATTAATAATTATCTCAACCGAATCATTGTATACATCATTTGCTATCAATTCATTTCGTTTGTCAACCAATTCTTCATAACATTTATCATAAACTTCTTGAGAAATAGATCTTATTTGCGAATCGACAAAACTATCGATCATTTTATTACTTATTTGAATAGAAATATTTTCAATAAGAATTCTCTTTTCTTCCTGTTCTTTCATTTTCAAATCCATTTCATCGCGAATGACATCACTTGCAATCTCTCTAATCATATCATTCGTAATACTCAGCAAAATATCAGACAATAATTTGAAGACCATTTCGTTTATCATTTTATTTCGCATTTTTTCTAACTCTTGTCCACAAATGTCAGGCAATAACTCTTTAATTACAGAATCAATCAAATCATTTGAGATATTTTGAGACAATTTTTCAATAATTTGTTCATTAAATTCTGAATCTGTGGTTTCAGGTATTGAAACCTGATTTATGTGTATTTGTTGAGGAAATTGTATGTCTTGTTTAGAAGTAGAGGAAGGGTTAAACTGAAACTTAGGTTTTGTGAATTGAGTTAACGATGTTTGAGGAAATTGAAACGCATTTAATGGTTTTGATAATGAAAATATATTAGGCTTTGATTCTTGGCTTAAAGTAGGGTTTAATGAAAAGTTTAGTTTTGGTTGTTGTTCAGTAAATGACGATCCAATCGATGGCTTAGAATTGGTCCCGAATAGTGAAGAACCAGTAATACTATTACTAAACGGTGTTCCAAATCCTGGTTTAGACATAAATATTGAGTTTAATATAGGATGTGTTTGGCTATTGGTTGAAGAGATTGTGGTATTAGATGTAATGATTGTATTGTCGGCACGACTAGTCTTCATTTGTTGATCCAATGCCTCATAAGCTTCAGCTTTAAGTCTTCCGTCAGAATCGAAGCTGTCATGAACTGGAACTGACTTATAAGGATTGACAGGCAATGGACTGCCGTTCACTATTTGGCCAACACTGCAGTTGCGCTTATTCTCAACCAAACGCATGGATCGCATCGCTTTCATAGCATTGGACTCATTGTGTCCGCGAACTAGATATACGATATTATCACTGCATTCAAGACCGATGTGGTCACAGAATTGAATCAAATGGTCTTCATTTTCAAAACCAAGATTACGAATGAGAAGATCGTTAGGAAATTCCTGAATTGAAGACGATTTGGAAGTGTAAGACTTGCGCAATATTTTGAACGCTTGTTGTCTAACGTGAGAGAAGTAGCGATGCGTTACACAAGACGTCAAATAATCGCAATTTGAAACTAATTTGAAAAAATTGATGTAATTATTCGATTGATATGAATAGAAGGCCTGAATCGCGAATCGCACTTCAGATGAATCGCGTATTTGCTTGCGATAGTTCTTCACATCCCGAAGAATGCCCGCGTCGTTCAGATGTAATAGGATTTCATAGGAGCGGAACTCCGCTTCGTTTTCACAATAGATATCACGTAATGATAAGTCATAGTAAAAGTCTTTTAGAGATTGCAAACAATTTGATAGGTTTTCTTCGTTGATTTTGGGATCGAAGTCTTTGATGTCTTCCTCACAAAGCGCTGCCGCGCAATGAATGTGAAAACGCGCGCACTTTTCAGTCAAAGCCACTGAAGACAAATCACACAAATGTTGTTGAGTTATGTCTTTACGTATTGAACGAGTTCTGCTCCAAACGAAGTCATACCATTCGGAGGTATTTACCGATTGATTGTCCATCACATTCGTGCACAAGAAGTCCATTGTTCTGATCAGTCATTATATCAAAAGGTTATTATTAATAAATATTTCATTTATTCAAATAATAATTAAATTTAAAATAACTTAAAAAGTGATAACTTATGAAATAATATCAATAGAAAAATGTGAGACCTATTGAGCACATGAGTAGGTCTGAGCTCATGCGGAAGCGGCTCTTCCTGATCGGCACCCGATCTGCGGTACTCTTTAATCATACGATTGTCATCAGGAGTGCTGCCATTGGTGTCGTCTATGGCTATCATCTCAAGAGCACTCACTTGATTGGTGTCGACGCGGAAATAGCGTTCATATTCTGGACACATGTCAGGACACGTGCCGACGACTGCCACAGCTGTGGCCAAATTGGTCTGTTTGTGACGTTTGAGTCTTAAAAGCCGATCCCTGGCCTCCAATATTGACATCTTTTCGGAGACATTGTTTGCCATTTGAGACAATTTGAATCGCAATACATTTTCTTCGTTTTCCATTTTTATTGATATAAAAAATATAATTTATTTTCAATAATTGAATCGAAAATATATTTACAAAATGTTTATTTCAAACAATTAATGCATAAATGATTACAAATGAAATGTTTATAAAAAGGAATCATAAATAGTCTATTTTATGACTAAGGAATGAATTTACTTATATTTTTAAAGGGACTAGAAATAAGTGAGTACTCATAGAGTACGTCACTATTTCTGATGTGAAAGCTACCGCACGTTCGAACGAATCTCAAAATATCAAATCTCAAGCGATCGAAATCCTGTTTTCATTGACCATAAAACAGAATTATCCCATATTTAATGACAAAATAACACTAACTGACTCTAATTATGTTAATAATCACAAATAAAATGTTAATTTGAGATTTAAAGTTACAATTTTATTTATAACTCGTAACTGCTGTGTTAATAACAAT